>BQNB010005842.1:84348-100230 GCA_026074375.1 Tanacetum coccineum | reverse complement strand
TTATAGAACTCATCTGGAATCTCTTATGCATCATTTTTTTCAAACTCAAGACATAAAGACTTCTTTGTAGACCTAAACATGATGTCATCTACATACACTTGCACTAACAGGATGTCACTCTTGTCCTTTTTGATGAACAATGTCTTATCAATGGTGCCTCTTCTAAATCTATTTTCCAAAAGGTAGGTAGATAGGGTCTTATACCAGGCTCAAGGAGCTTGATGTAGACCATACAAAGATTTTTCTACCTTATAGACTTTATCAGGGAAATATGGATTTTCAAAACCAGTAGGTTGGCAAACATATACCTCCTCTTCAATATTACCATATAAGAAGGCACTCTTTACATCCATCTGGTACACAATGAACCCCATATATGATGCATAGGCCAAAAATAACCTGATTGCTTCTATCCTAGCAATAGGAGCAAAAATCTCATCATAATCAATGCCTTCTTCTTGGGTGTAACCTTGTGCAACCAGTCTTGCCTTGTTTCTAACAACAATTCTTCTCTCATCTTTCTTGAGTCTGAATACCCATTTTGTTCCAATGGCCCTCTTGCCATTAGGCAGATCAACCAGTGTCTAAACCTTCTGAATTTCAAATTTTAGAAGCTCCTTTTGCATTGCTTCTATCCAGCTTGGATCTTCCAGAGCTTAAATCACCTTGTTAGGTTCCTTTTGAGAGAGAAAATAGGAAAACAAGCAGTTCTAATAATCTTTATGATTTGTTCTTCTCTGCTTGTTAATGTAGCTCACCAAATAATGTTCTTTAAGATTTATTAGTCATTCTCCTTGTTTGAATAGCTGAATTAAAGTCTCTAATGATCTGGTCTTTAGGATGATCCTTGTCAATTCTAGTTGTGGGAATAGGACTGACATTCATGGTTGTTTCCAAGTTGTTTAGGTCAGCATCTGCACCCACATCTTCATCATCATAAGCAATTACCAAAAATTCTAGTATCACTTATTGAAGTCACATTTGAAATAGGTGGAAGTGTAAATGCATTTTATGCTCTCAGGAGAATAATCTTTCAAATAGATGTTCCCCTTTAAATCATTAGAAGCTTACAGCATTAACCTAGTGATGATGGATCTCACAGTACAAGATGGTCTAGCATAAACTAACAGGTGTATTAGACAGTATTAATACTAAATAGTAACTGTTAGGAATTTTTCAGTCTGATTTTTCTTGTAGGAAGTGAGCCATTATCAAACTCACATTCTATTTGTGGCTTGATCATCCTTCCCATCTTTATCTGAAGCTCCATTTTTATCCATTTTAGTATGCTTCTCTTCAGCATCTTTTTAACTGACCTTAGGATCTTGAGAGATTAATGGATCAGTTGTGCATATAGGTATTAGGATGTATTCTTGTTCAGGTTCTGTCTTCTTCTCAACTTGACCTGTAACAATGTTATCTCTAGCACCATGCAAATACCATTATTTTGTTTTCAGCATCAACTTAGCACATAGAGATCATATATATTCGTCAAAGAATCACATCAAAAAGCCACTTCCATTCCTGTCACATTAGGTGTATTTTCAAGAAATCTAATATTTAAGGTCTCTTCGACTATCTTGGTCCTCTTTTTAAATACTCTTATGGCCTTGCTAACTATAGAGTACCCAACAAAAAATCCCTCATCAACTTTTACATCAAACTTACCTAGATGATCCCTAGTATTTAAGATGGTAACAGGACACCCAAAAGGTTTCATGAAGTCTATCAATGGGGACATCTTCACCATGAATAAGTTCATAAGAGTTCTTGTTCTGAAGCCTTAATTACTAAGACCCTATTTAGCACATAACAAGCAGTATTAACTGCTTCAGCCCAAAAGGTGGTTGGTAACTTAGAGTCAACTAACATAGTTCTTACAGCCTCTATCAGTGTTCTATTCCTCCTCTCAGCAACACCATTCTGTTGAGGAGTCCTAGCAACACTGAATTCCCTCTTAATCCCCTTTATTTCACAGAACTGATTCATTACACTATTTTTGAACTCAGTTTCATTGTCACATCTGATAACTTTTACTTTATGGTCTAGTTGATTTTACTATTTCAGTTATAAGGTCTTTTGAATAGTCCCACTAGTTCCCTCAATCCTTAGTGGTCAAAAAGAATATCCCAAGAAAATCTACTAAAATCATCAGTGACAACTATGGCAATAAATACTTTTCATTAAATCTCTTAACATTTGTAGGACCAAATAGGTCCATATGAAGTATATGTAAGGGTTTGCTGATTGCGTTCACAAGTTTGGTCTTACAGGAGGCTTTATGTTGCTTTTCTTTCTGACAAGCAACACAAGAATGGTCATTTTCAAAGATCTTTAAAGGCAAACATCTAACAAGGTTTCCCCTCATAAGTTTGTTCATATTTTTAAAGTTTATGTGACCAAGCCTCCTATGGCAATAAATTAGATTCATCAATTGTGGCCTTAGCACAAGAGAGGCAAGTTAAACTTTAAGTAGAACGAAACTCTTTAGGTCAACAACTGTAAATGTATATCCTTTCCATGGAACTCAACAGCAGAGACTTGACTTTCATCAAGAAGATTAAAGTTAGTAATAAGACAATACATTCCATGTTCAGTTAAAATAAAAATAATACTTTTTGTCACATGATTTGTGACACACTACAATGTTATACTGAAGCACATACAAATACACATTATCAAAATCCAATGTTCCTGTTTTGATTTTACCTTTTCCAGAAATTCTACCTTTACCATCTCCAAAGGAAACAAATCCACCATCATAATCTTCATACTCAGTAAGATAGCATTTGTTTCCAGTCATGTGCCTTGAGTAACCACTGTCAATAACTCCTTTTTCCTTGTACTCTTTCTGCTGTGGGTTGCCCTGCACATAAAATAAAAGAATTAGACTCTTTTGGGGATCCAAGCCATTAAGACTTGGATCTGCCTCATGCCTCAATTGTAAGGAAAAAAAATATTGTTGAAAGTATTTGATGCACTACTATTTTTAGCTTTCCAAACCCAGCAAGCTGAGGCCTTAACATCATTAACCTCTTTTCCCTTATTTTCACTTACTACTGCTCTAAACCTAGCAGCAATATCTTTTACCCTGACAGTATTAACCTTTTTATTGAAAATACTATTTTTGTATTCTGAATACTTGTTAAATGGCCTTGTGACATGTAAAAAAAAAAAAAAAACACAAAATTAATATCCCCTTTTTATAGACATAATGATTTATTTGATCTAGGATGATTTACAGTTGGTTTTGAGCCAGCAATATTAACTGGTCTAACAGCAGTATTAACATTTGCACCAGCAGTATTAATTTTGCCAGACTTGGTTAATACTGCTTGTGGAACAAATCTTTTATTAGGATGAGGGTGAGTCCATTAATTATTAGAAAAAGTTCTTGTGATTCACACCTACTTGAGTTTCCACACTAGAACCTTATAACCTTTTTAACACACACAATAATTGGAGATGATCAAAACAATTCCACAAACAACACAAGCTTTATTAATCATTTTTAAATCACATCGTAGTTTTTGGACATAAGAATTTGTTCCAGTTTCTTGGTGGGAACCCTCTAGGATTGTGTTTGTTTTGTTTGGATAGTATTCTACCTTCTCACTGTTTCCCTAGCAGAACTTAACAAGATTATTATCTTTTTCCGTGCTAGAACTAACGGTTTATTCCATAGTATGATTTCTACCTCACTTTCATCATATAAATCCAATCATAGATGAACTTAGGTTTAAAAGCTGTTCTCCTAACAGTTTTAGTTCTACTGCATCACCATTAAAACAAGTATTTTCACCAGCAGACACAAGAATTTTGACTCAGCTGTCTAACCATTACTAAGTGTAGACAATAGTAGGTAACATCCATATTCTCACTTTCAACTATTTCATCCATAAATGTTAGATCAGGTTTACGAGGTATGAAATTCCTTGTAAAAGATGGGGGAACTGCGTGATATCCCTTATCAGATTTAAACTTATTATGCTCCTGATTTTCTAACATCTCTGATGTATTCATAAAACTTTCTACTGCATGAGAAGCTGTAGTAGAAGAAGTTGCATTATATCCTAGACCGAATTATTTAAATTTGTTTCCAACAACTTGCACTTTCTCAGATAAATTATTCAAAAGATTTAGAAAATTTTTGAAACTTACTAATGTTAGTTATAACTCATCTCTCTCTTATTCCTGCTTTTTCCAATTTCATTTTGTTTTCACTAAAGCAATAACACTTAATTAACTTTTAAGGTTTAAAACATTTATGCTTTATTCATACACAGACTCATTTTATCTTATAGTGTAGCTAGTCTAGCTTCTACTGATTAAAACCTGCTTTATAAGAACTAAAAATAAAATTAGACTTTTTGTATCTGAAGACAATATCATATTGTATTCTTTGAGATAGCATAAGCTTTTACACAAGCTTTAGAATAAGAATCTACCTTAAAAAATTAAACTGGAAGAACTTCTTGGAAAAGTAAATGCCACAATGCAAAGTTTTAGGATGCTCTCTTCAGCTGGTAGCTCCAGATCATACCCTCCAATTCATCTTGAGCAACCAAGGCATTTTCAGTGGGAGTTTCCACTGTTATAGTTCTTCTAGTAATCTCTCTTCCTCTACTTTCTTGATTTCTAGGAGCTCTATATTCTCTTGCAAAGTGACCATTTTTATGACAATTGTAGCACTCTACTTTAGACTTGTCAAATCCAACTCTTTGACCATTTACATCTAACTTCCTGTCTGTCCTCTTGATGAATCTCCTAGCTCTAATAATCAGCATGGCCATCTCCCATTGCAAATCCATTTATTCTTGGTCACCAGGATTAATTTGTTCTAGATCCTCTTATGAAAGTTGAGGAGAATTGGGCTGACTAGCTAGGAAAGCACAGATCACAGTATCACTAATGTTGTCTCCAGATGTAGGATTACTTTGAGTATTAGCAGCACTAACTCCATAAGCATTGTTATCTGCTTCATTTGTGTTGCTATTGCTGTTGGTGCTGTTGGAGGACACAAAGGCCATATTTTGTAGATTTTGACTTATATTTGATGATCCTGAGATTTTAGGTTCATATATCTTCAAGTTGTTGTATAAGTCATCCAAACTGATGGTCTTTATTTCCTGTTTGTTCCTCCAGATCAAAGCATGAGTCTTCCATTCAGATGGAAGACTTCTCAACAGTTTTAAGTTCATGTCCTCTTGTGTAATAACTTCGCCTTGAATCTCCAACTGAGTGATAAGTTTTTGCAACCTATCAAAAGTTTGATCCATTGTCTCTGAACTTAATCCTGTAAAGTTCTCATATTGTTTCTTGAATAGAGTTTTCTGAACTTTCTTGGATTCTTTATTTCTTCCATACCTCTTCTTAATGGCTTCCATGAGCAATTTTGCATCTTTATATGAATGGAACTTCTGTTGATCCTTATTTAGAAGTGTCATCAATAGAGTTCCTTTAGCTTTCATCTCATTCCTCCTGTCCTGCTTTTATTAGTAGGTTCATATTCCTGCTCAGTTTCTCCAACAGTTCTCTTCAGCAATTTGTTACCATTTTTAATTACTTCCTAGAGGGAGTAATCAGTCATGAGAAAGTATTGTTCAATCCTCATTAACCAGAGATCATAATCCCCTGGGTTAAGAATAGGGAGTTTTGTAGTCAGCATTGTAGAAGTAGTTCCTGCCTCCATGTTATCACTGAGAATTAGATCTTGTATGTGTTGTTGGTTTCTTTTTATTCAAAGCTTCACAACAAGCTCTGATACCATTTGTTGATTCCAATGAATAGATCTTTAACTCCTTAGCTTGATGTAAGGTTTAGTATCCTTGGATAAATCCAAAGGTACTAAGAATGAAACTTTGAGTGTATGATATAAACTATGCGGAATCTAGTTTATACCACTAAGAAGAATAATAGTAATGAATGTTTAACACATAGAAATATAACCAAAACAATAAGCTTTAATATATTAATACGAACACTCTTTGACAGTGTTATGGTTTACAACCATAAAGCTATGGATACTATGAAAGACTGATATGATGTTATGTATTTATAATGCCATAACCTAGGATCTCCTTCTATACACCAAGGAGTCCTTTATCATGTAACTAAATCTATCTAAAACATTTCAGCATATAATGCATATCTTTCTAAATATATAGAATATACACAAGATAACTAATACATATCTTTTAACACGTCTTTACATCCCTTCACACGTCTTTATCTTCATGTAGTCTTCAATCTTTATCAGCAGTATAAATCCCTTTAGCAGTGTTAAGTTAGTATTAGCAATACTAACTTATACCTAGCAGTACTAACATTCTTCTAGCAGTACTAACTGGTTTATACTGCCAGTTATGACTTAAGTAGTACTAACATTTTAACTTTGCAGTACTAAGTCAAATGAGTTTAATTCCCAACAGAACATAAGACAACGATGATGGTTGGAATTGTTAAGTGATTACGAATAAGAGATTCGATGTCACCCCGGAAAGGCAAACGGGTGACGGATGCCTTGAGCCGAAAGGAAAGGATTAAGCCACTGTGAGTTCGGGCCTTAGTTATGACGATTGGTTTGAATCTTCCTAAGCAAATTTTAAATGCTCAATCTAAGGGAAGGAAGAGAACTACATAAACGAAGATATGCATAGCATGATTAATAAACTTGAACCTCATGCTAAAAGAACGTTATGTTTGAACAACCAGAGTTAGATTCCATGTTTTAGAGAGTTAAGGCTTTTGATTGTGCACGAGTCGTATAAGTCAAAGTATTACATCCATCTTGGATCAGAAAAGATGTACCAAGACCTGAAGAAGTTGTATTGGTGGCCCAACATGAAAGCATGATGTGTCATTGTGTGGTGTTATATTATGATTAGTTTCCAGTTTTTAAATTTATATTTTGCCGACTTAACCAAAAACAACACTTTAACGGGCAGTGTACCCGGTCGGTGGTAGATTCGTGGTAAGTAGGGTGTCGAACACTTGAAGCGAGGTTAAATCTCTTAATTTATTTATATTTTGGTTATCTAATCTAAGTCAAACCTATGCTAATCCTATGTTAGTTCTAATCCTAATTCTAACAGGTAAAAGGGGGGTTTCAGCCTGAGAGACTGGCACGGGTTTGGTTGGTGACTACAATCAATTCAAGACACTTTAACCCACGCAAGCAAATTAACAGAAGATAAAAGAGCGGTCGAGCCTTATGATAGAAAACTGTATTAGCCATCATTAATCTGATTAGAAGGTTGGTTTGTTTATTCAGTGCAATGATTACTTATCTCGAAGAGGCATATCATTCTTAGACTTAGGCGGGACTTCATCCTAAGACCTAGACACATTAATTCTATCACAATTAAAGCATCCACATAAAGCATCCTTATTACCTGATTATAATCTATCTTAGGGATTAAAGCAATGGTGATCTTGTTAAACCCTAGCTCATAGAGACTTTACCCACTTACTGCTTAATGGCAATTTATACACTAGTAGTCCACTTGTCCAACTATCCAATGGAATTAGAACATTATTTGTTGAATTATCTAGATTCACCTACTAGTCAACATGTTTAATAAACCAAAGGCAGTTTCCGTTAACTAGTTAAGCCAGAAGCGTATCCTTAGCACGATTTTAGAAGGACAATACTTGTGATCCTATGATTCTAGATGTATAAATCACTATATGGAGAGCTATCCTGGCATCTAGATTACTTGGTCCGTATCACTAGATCCAGTTGAATGATAGGTCGCATACAAAAGCACGTAAACAAGTATATTGATAAACATAAATAAGCATACAACGATAAATTAAGAAATCGAGATGTAAACAAAACTAAACATTCAGATCTTTATAATAACGGCTAATACCCAAAGGTCTTAGCCTTATTAAACATCATAATTAATATAAGCAAGATACATATTGTATTTTAACCAAGGAAAACTAAACGATGTTACTACGAATTATACAAAAATTAAACGAATACAAAAGTAAATAAAGATTACACTTGTCTCATGGAACGGAATGCGTTGCAAACCTCTTCCTGCTCTTTTTCTCCTATGATAAATCGACTTTTATGTTTAGGTATCGAGAAATGATTTGCATCTACTTACAACTATTTTGATGTTTTGTATTTATAGGGTCTGAAATCGTTCGATACGGCGTTATCGCAAGGGATTGGCTACGGCGTATTGGAGTTTCTTGCATAGATAATATGGACCACGTATGATATACTTCCAGAATATCACATATAGTATCTCAAACTCTCGGCGTAAAGACAATCTTCTGGATACGACGTATTGACTTTTTTCCTATTGTGGGTCTTTGAGAGTGCAGGCACTGGATACGCCGTATCTTTCGATGGATGGATACTGTGCGTATTTGGTGTCAGAATAGTAAATCTCAAAATATCTTCATTTTAGTCTTCAAAATGCGCGCTTTGTGCTAATACACCAAACTACTCCATAATTACTATAATTAATCAAATATAAAAAGATTAAGTAACAATTCTTTGCAATAATTATACAAAATGGGTTAATTACATGGGATAAATGATGCTATAAAATAAACGTTATTTGATGTCATCAAATATCCCCCCACTTGAATCCTACTTGTCCTCAAGTAGCCTTTAGAAGTCTATAAAAATGTATCCCTAAGGATATTTTCCGTTAAAGCATTTATTTGATCTATTACAAGTACACAACCAAACACCTCACAAAATAGGAAGATGAAAACACTCAAATCACTCAACTAATCTATATGGTAACATGTAACTAATTCGCTCAATTGCTCAGTCGTGACGAGTATTCTATCATAAGCTTGGCAAGGATACACATCTCCACCGCTAAAGCTAAGGAGTAACAAGTTTATAAAGGTAAATATGGGTTTTTAAGATAAGGCTTAGGGTTGATCATTCTACAATCTTTCACCAAAAGTACCACTCTAACAAGGCAGCTGAAGCACACATACATGGCCGTAACGACGAAATAGACATGTGTGTTCGATCACATCCTCATTCGAATTTAACCAACAGTTAGGATGAAGAATGATATAGGGTAGGGATCTTCTAACTTTCACCAATAGTAATAAACCAACAAGGCAGCTGAGACATGCATACATGGCCGTAACGACAGAATAGACATGCACGCTCGATCACATCCTCATTCGCGTAAAACCCATGGTTAATGATTAGGAAAGGGAATTAAATTGTTGTTAAATAAAAGTTACGAAACAAATAGATTAAGTCTAAAATACAAGTTGCTAGACACTTTTTTCCTGACCGTTACCATGATAAAGACATAACTATTTACAACGTCTTGATCATAGATCAAAAACAGCAACCTAAGTTGGTGTTCCCATAACGGTCAACTTCCCAATCATCCCATACTTTACAAGGTAAGTGGCGATATCTTCCACTTTATACAATACTCTACATCGTTGATTTGTATCAATGAATAATCGATCCTTCGTGTAATTCCTTTGGTAGTTACGAAACGATTATCTTCAAACTTTTCTTCTCTTTTTTGTTGCGATTTTTCTATTTTTATTTTATTTTTTTGCTAACACTATACTACGAAACTCGGTGTAGTTTTCACCAAACTTACGATCAGTAAAAATCTGGATAATTTCCTTCTCGATAATTTTTTGAGTTCTTCGGACTGTACCTTTAATTGCATGTAGTAAAAAAATCTATGGAGTTTTACTATATGACATTCTCATTATGGCAATTAGCAAATTTCTTCCAACCGTACCAAAATAGACACAAGACTCAGGAAATACAAACTTTACACTTTAAGCAACTAGCAACCGTAAAATAAACTTAATCTAACAGGGTAGGCTAAGGTGTAAAGGTGTAACGAAATAAGTAATTGGTGTAGTTCCTAAAGGATTGGCTCTACGGGTTGTTCTAGGGGTATCTTACTCTTAAAATGAGAGTAAACAAAGGGTTTATACGGGGGGGTTAAGTAACCAGTGTAGTTAGTTAATAAGCAACATATAAAGGCGATTTGGGTGTAATCCTAAAATTTATCAATTTAAAAAAGTTATTCCATCTAAATCCATAGTACTCATTATTACGGTCTCGAATAGATATACCAAGCCAAGTTCTAAAGTCTACTACATCACCGGCACACTCATATTTTGTGGAATTTGGGTAAACATTTGGAAACGGATAAGGTTAAATCCTCACAATATCTAACAAGAGTTATTGTGTGTGGGTTGTGTATCAAGTAATTTCACAAAAGTGTGCTTGAAAAAAAATTAAATTTGAGCATAATTTAAGCATTTTAGTATGAAAATTAGGACAAGTAAACATTCTAATTCCATCCCCCCACTTGAATTATACAACGTCCTTGTTGTATATATAAAACATTAAATACGGGAATTAACAAGAATTAGAATGAGAAACTCCCCTGATATTTGCTCGGTAGATTCTCCATGTTAAGTTTATTAGCAAGATTGTGTTGAACAACCGCCTTGAAGTTTCAAGACTCCAACACTTTAAGATCTCCATATTTGTAAATTCTCCACCAATATTCGTCGATATTTCTTTGCTTCCAAGGTCCTGTATAAAACATATGAAAAAAACGTGTATTCCTATCTTGGTACCTACGGTTAATTTAAACTAAACTAAACTAACTAAATACGGGTCAGTTTTGGTGAATACGCCGTATCATTTGCATGAATACGTCGTATTGCCATAACTGACAATAATTTTTTTAAAGTGCATAAAAAGTAAAGACTGATAACGTTCAGACAATCAATACGCCGTATGGTATGGAGCGGATACTCCGTATTGATGTCTGGGAAGACAGACTCGATAAAATAACATTTTGGGTTGTCTCCCGGGAAACACTTTTGTTTACAACGAAGTCTTTAAGTTAGACTTTTCTTCAGCTTCTCTTTTCATCCCATCTCATGCACGCTAATCCGATTAGAATGTTGGTTTGTTTATTCAGTGCAATGATTACTTATCTCGGAGAGGCATATCATTCTTAGACTTAGGCGGGACTTCATCCTAAGACTTAGACACATTAATTCTGTCACAATTAAAGCATCCGCATAAAGCATCCTTATTACCTGATTATAATCTATCTTAAAGATTAAAGCTTTATGTTGACGTTTTAAGCATGTCTTTCTCAGGTCAATAAGGCACGAGGTGCCAAGATACATTGAGGGTCACTCTTTGGAGAGTCAGTACTAAAGATTTGGGGCGTATTACATTTTGGGAAAATTTGTTATAAACCAAAATCTTTACTTATATTGTCGAACAATTTGAAGCCATGAGCTTATGTAATGAACAAGTATTTAGTTAATCCAATGTATCTTTTTAAAATGACACGTTTAATGGTCGTTCTCATATCTTGTGCTATTGATCTATGAAGTAACGCCCTTGGATATTCAATATTCCGCTGCTACCCAGATTTGGGGGTGTTACATCGCATACAAAAGCACGTAAACACGTATAATTTGATAAACATAAACAAGCATGCAACGATAAATTAAGCAATCGAGATATAAACAAAACCAAACATTCAGATCTTCATAATAATGGCTAATACCCGAAGGTATTAGCCTTCAAAGATCATAATTAATACAAGAGTAATTGTTTTAGCCAAGGTAAACTAATCGAGTTAATGAATGATACCAAAAACTGAACGATTACAAAAGTATAAGAAATTACACATTGTCTTCTATGGATTGGAATGCGTTGCAAGACCTCTTCTGCTCTTTTTCTCCTCTAAAAATCGACTTTTGTGGTTTAGGTATCGAGAATATGATTTAGCACACTTAAAAATCGTTTACGAGTTTTGTATTTATAGGGTCTGCAAGTCGGTTCGATACGGCGTATCCAAGGGATTGGATACGGCGTATTGGAGTTTCTTGGAGTAGGGACCACGTTTGATATCTTCTAGAATATTCACATACTATATCTTCAATACGGCGTATTGACTTCTTCTGGATACGACGTATTGATCTTCTTTCCTTTGTGGTCTTTGGCGAGTGTAGGCACAGATACACCGTATCTTCCTTGATGGATACGGCGTATTGGTCTTCAGAATAGTAATCTTCAAAATATCTCCATTTAAGCTCCAAAATATGCGCCTTTTGCTAATATTCACCAAGTACTCCATAATTACTTTAATTCTCATATATAAACGATTAAGTAACAATTCTTTGCAATAATTATATAAAATGGGTTAAATACATGGGATAAATAATGCTATAAAATAGACGTTATTTGATGTCATCAAATATCCCCCCACTTGAATCCTACTTGTCCTCAAGTAGCCTTTAGAAGTTTATAAATTTGTATCCCTAAGGATATTTTCCGTTAAAGCATTTATTTGATCTATTACAAGTACCCAACTAAATACCTCACGAAATAGAAAAATGAAAACACTCAAATCACTCTACTAATTTATGTGGTAACATGTAACTAATTCGCTCAATTGCTCGGTCGTGACGAGTATTCTATTATAAACTTGGCAAGGATACACATCTCCATCGCTAAGGCTAAGGAGTAACAAGTTTATAAAGGCAAATATGAGTTTGTATGAGAAGGCTTAGGGTTGATTACTCTAACTAATCTTTATCGATACCAATATTCCAGGAGGGCGACAAAGACCACACATACACACCCGTAACGACGGGATAGACACATGTGACTGCTCACTCCCACCTCAAATAAGCTAAAGAGTAGGAATACTAGAGTAATATAGGGTATTGATCTTCTAACTTTCACCAATAGTAATAAACCAACAAGGCAGCTGAGACATGCATACATGGTCGTAACGACGGAATAGACATGCTCGCTCGATCACATCCTCATTCGCGTAAAACCCGTGGTTAATGATTAGGAAAGGGAATTAAATTATTGTTAAATAAAAATTACGAAACAAATAGATTAAGTCTAAAATACAAGTTTCTAGACACTTTTTCCTGACCGTTACCATGATAAAGACACAACTATTTACAACGTCTTGATCATAGATCAAAAACAACAACCTAAGTTGGCGTTCCCATAACGGTCAACTTCCTAAACATCCCATAATTTACAAGACAAGTGGCGATATCTTCCACTTTATACAATACTCTACATCGTCTATTTGTATCAACGAATAATCGATCATTCGTGTAATTCCTTCGGTAGTTGCGAAACGATTATCTTCAAACTTTTCCTTCTCTTTTTTGTTGCAATTTTCTAATCTTTTTGATTTTTTTTCATAACACTATACTACGAAACTCGGTGTAGTTTCACCATCTTCACGACCATAATAATTTTGGATAATTCCTTCGGTAATTCTTCGTTCTCTGGACATACCATTAATTGCGATGGTAGTAAAAATACATGAGTTTTGACTATAATATACATTTCCATTTGCGATGTGCAAATTTCTTTCAACCGTACCAAAATTGACACAAGACTCGGGAAATACAAACTTTACACTTTAAGCAACTAGCAACTGTAAAATAAACTTAATCTAACAGGGTAGGCTAAGGTATAAAGGTGTAACGAAACAAATAATTGGTGTAGTTCCTAAAGGATTGGCTCTACGGGTTGTTCTAGGGGTATCTTACTCTTAAAATGAGAGTAAACAAAGGGTTTATATGGGGGTTAACTAACCAGTGTAGTTAGTTAATAAGCAACATGTAAAGGCGATTTGGGTGTAATCCTAAAATTTACCAATTTAAACAAGTTACTCCATCTAAATCCATAGTACTTATTATTGCGGTCTCGAATAGATATACCAAGCCAAGTTCTAAAGTCTACTACATCACCGGCACACTCATATTTTATGGAATTTGGGTAAACATTTGGAAACGGATAAGGTTAAATCCTCACAATATCTAACAAGGGTTATTGTGTGCAGGTTATGTATCAAGTAATTTCACAAAAGCATGCTTGAATTTTTTTTAAATTTGAGCATAATTTAAGCATTTTAGTGTGAAAATTAGGACAAGTAAAAATTCTAATTCCATCCCCCCACTTGAATTATACAACGTCCTCGTAGTATAGATAAAACATTAGATACGGGAATTAAAAAGAATTAGAATGAGAAACTCCCTTGATATTTGCTAGGTAGATTCTCCATGTTGAGTTTAATTAAGCAAGAATATGTTGAATAGCCGCCTTGAAGTTTCAAGACTCTAACACTTCAAGATCTTCAGATTTGTAAATTCTCCACCAATATTTGTCGATATTTCTTTCACGAGGTCCTGTATAAAATATAGGAAAAAAACGTGTATTCCTATCTTGGTACCTACGGTTAATTTAAACTAAACTAAACAAACTAAATACGGGTCTACGACCACGTGCATGAATACGCCGTATTGACAGAACTGACAATAATGTTTTTAAAGTGCATAAAAAGTAAAGACTTATAACGTCCAGACAATCAATACGCCATATGGTATGGAGCGGATACGTCGTATTGATGTCTAGGAAGACAGACTCAATAAAATTAAATAACATTTCGGGTTGTCTCTCGGGAAGCACTTTTGTTTACAACGAAGTCTTTAAGTTAGACTTTTCTTCAGCTTCTCACTCGGTGCGCGTAACCATCCATCCTTATAATACCGCTTAGGGTCGAACGGAATGCCAAACGACACATATAAATTCATAATGAGATAGAATAGCATTCCGTTTGCGTAATAATTCTAAATCACGGTATTTAAATTTAAGTTTACGACAAAACTTCCTGTTCTGAAAGTTTTTGTGATTTTATCGTGACTTGTTTTAGAAAGCACATTTGACCCATGTGTAATTTCATTACCCTCCGAAGACTGTATTATATTGATATCATTATCATCATTGTCTTTTTCCAACTTTAAATCATCGGGATGAATAATGTTGAAGGGGAATAGATCATTAAAGTACAAAATGTTTTGTTCCTCTTCATCATATTCAGACAATGATGTTTCACCATTTAAATCAAATTCATCGATACGTTGAGGGCTTAAGATCGGTTCAGTTAATAAATCTGATTTAGATATTTGAGCATCATTGTAAACAATGGCTGGAAATTCATTCTCAAAATCTTTAAAGAAGTCTAAATCATCAAGACAACTGATAGCAGGCTCATGTGATGGAAGTGAAGGCATGACTTTTTCATTATCGTTTTCCGAATCCGTTTTCAAATCATTAGTAGAAATTATTTTATAAGAAAACGAGTTTTTCTCAAAAATTACCGTGTAATCTTCATCGTCGGAATCGTCAAACGAAATTCTAAAGTCAATTTCATTATTAAGAGAACTTACCGTGGGTTCACAATAAAGTGTTTCAGAAGATACCTCATCATTAAAGGCTATAGCTAGGAATTCAGTTTCAACGGATCTGAGGTTGTGAATGTCTTCATCATACCAGATCTTACCATACTTAGCAGTTTTCCAGTTAAACACTTTCCCACGTTTTCGAGCTTTTTCTTCCTCGATCCTGATGTTGTTGTGATTAAAAGACTTCTATATAATCTTAGAGTTGCTGCTGCTCAGGTTTGTGTTATTGCTGCTAAGCTAAAGTTAGCGCTGTTCATTAACTTTAATGAAAAATATGCTTAGTTAGTGCTGCTAGTATAGAGTTAATACTGCTAGTTCACATTTACTATTGTTAGCATATATTAGTACTGCTAGTATAAAGTTAGTACTGCTGGTGAAGATTGAAGAAAATATTCTAAGTAGTTACTACTGCTTGTACACAGTTAATGTTGCTGATGTATAAGTTACTAGTGCTGGTGTTAAAAGTTAATGCTGCTAGTACAAAAGTTACAACTGCTCAAAGATTAAGATTGCTGAAAGAGTTTCCACTGTCAGAGAAAGGATAAAGACAGAAGAAAGGATAAAGATTGTTTGGAGATCAAGATTACTTACGTGATAAGTATT
>BQNB010005842.1:0-80662 GCA_026074375.1 Tanacetum coccineum | reverse complement strand
TCGGGAGGTCGAGGAAGCTCAAAAGGAGAATTAGCCATTTATAGAGAGATAAAGTATCAAATTTATAAAAGGTTTTATTAAAGAATAAAATAAATAAGAAAAATACAAAATGTGAGCTTCACCCCTCTAAGGAAGATTAGAGGGGTTTATATAGCCCTTACACAAGTTAACTATTGCATAATTACACATTTAGTCCTTGTGTTTTAGGCTAACAATAATCTAATGTAATTCCCATAATGACGCCATATTTTTTATTTCTAACAATCTTCCCCTAATGTGGTGGCATACTAGATTACTTACAATGTATTCTACAAGTACAAATATAAGTAAAAACATTTCAAAGTTGTTTTCGTTGTCTTCAACATGTGCTCCAGCTTAGATCTTTCCTTTACTTGCAGAAAATACAATGTAATCTGTATAAACTGAGTTAACTTTTTATACTGCATGTCTTCAAGTAGCTTTCTTCATCTACTTATTTTTGGCAAAGTTTCTGAATCAGCTTCCCCCCAAACGAACAACCATATGAAGTAGATCTGAAACTTTAACGTAGTCGGTATATCTTCTAACTATAGCAGTTTAAGCACGTAACAAAATTTGTAGAAAATGAAGTAAACCTCACTAAGCAGCAAATCTAACTTCTTCATTGTGGATAAGCAACAAATCCGTTCAGATGAACATGCAAAAAATCAAAAAGATCTTCTCACGCATGTACATACTTCACACAAAACAACCTGTAGAAGTTGAAACTATAACACCAAAGTCAATTAAGTCTCGGATGTTGTATACACCAAAGTTAACTAAGTCCCGGATGCACACATTTCTTCCCCCTGATTGTTGTAATCTATCAAAATATTCAACTAAAAGAGAAAATATTTGAAGAAAGATGAAAGAGTATAATAGAAGGACACATCTCTTCCCCCTGATTATATTTGATATCATCAAAATAATCATAACATGTGTACGCCTAAATACTCGATAATAAGATCATGTGTGAAGTAGCATAAGTTCGGTTAAGCTCAAAACTATCTCGTAAGAATCAATTGCCGATTAAAAAATCTCCATTCTTTTCCCCTCTGACTAATTCATTTCCAACCTCTTATCAATTATGTCGGCTATCTATAATGATTAGTGATGGAGTAAACTCAATATTATAGACTTGATGCTGAAGTAGGAAAACCCAGACTTGTGTCTTATGTCTTGTATTATCCATGATAAAGAATAGTGTAGAGAACTCGCGTTGCGCCTTGCCGAATCTCTAAGTATATTATACTCCTCAACCAACCAACCATCAAGTATGAGTAGTACGCCACATCTTGACTAATTTCAAAACCGAATGTGGTGATAGCTTACCCTGTGAGTCAATAAGAACTAACTTCTGCGTTTATAGATCTCAAACAAATAACTAGATTAGCCAAGTCTTCATCATAACTGGGTATTAGCTCAAACAAGTTATCTTTAAAGTCATCATCCAACTAACCCCTATTTTTAAGATATGATAAGACCACACATCCATGAATTTTCATTTCAACTTCAAATGTGTGATAAAAAATTATCCCGGTAGACATTTTTTATAGTTAAATCCTATTACTAGCTTTTTTGAACAGTCTAAGCGAATCTTTGATAATGATCTTTTAAGCGATAAGCGATGTTTGTATTTTTGTGTTGTGCTTTTTATTTTGAGAATGAAAGATATCCTCAAAAGTAATCAATGTGTTCAAAAATTCAGCTTGCATTAACCATGTTGGTGCAACATTTATTAGGATCTCCTTTATGTTTTAATAATGACAAATAAACGTTCGCAAAACATAAAATCACAAACGATAGCCTAAATCCGTAAAACCATACTTTCTTGTTCAGCGCGTGGCCGGCGCGCCATACGCAAGGTCCGTTTTACAGATTTTGCAATTGTCGGCTTTCCTCTTACCCGACACATGTAAAAACTTCAATAAAGGTATGTACATGATATTTGAGCATTTGGGAACACTCCAAATGAGGTTTAGACTTATAGAGGAGCAAAAAAGAATCCTCTTGTTTTTTTATAAAACGCCAACTAAAATCTCTTATAAAAAGCCTATATCCAAGGCCGAGACTTCTTTCTAAACCTAGTATGATCATGTTTTCAACATACCAACAAGCAAAAGTATTCATTTGACCTTAATCCGGATTTATGTTGTTCCTAATCACGTAACGGGTTTTACTTCCTTATTGGTAAACTAAGTCAAAGGTCACTTTGCGTAAACGCATCCTTTCCTGTTACGAGATATGCTTTACTTGAGATTCAAAGCACTTAGCTTGTTTGCATCAAGATGATTAGTGATCAAATCCATTGTTGATTATCATGGATTAAAGTCTAAATGACAAATTGAGTTTGTGGTATTTGGAAGTTAATCATGCTTTGACTTTTCTCACTTCCTTACCTATAAATGTTTTTTCAAACTCACATGTATTCCTTACATGTAAAAGTCCATACTCTATCTACACAACCATACAACCCACTATTCCTAATCACTTGTTTACCTAATTTAGCCAACAAGTGATTTCATCTCTTCCACACACACCTAAACATTTTCTTCCTAAACAATCCTATTATCACACTTGCCCAATCTTTTCTTCTCTTATTAGCAATATGATTATCAACCCAAATCAATCCTTTGATTACATCCTAAACATCATCATCTTCATTCTTCATCGTTATATTCAAACCTTCAAACCTAAACATTCCCACACATAAACCTTTTTCAAATAACACCCACATGCCAACTCATATTCCCTTACACAATGTACTATCTTTGTACTTGTTGTACTTCTTGTTCCCTATATTCCAACCAAGGATCTTCTATATCTTATCAAAACATGCTCCACCATTCATTCACTATTCACCTTCTTATCCATAACATTCAAATTTCATACACACACTTTTTCATCCTTACCCTTGATCAAGGCACTTCATCAATCAAAGTTCACACACTCTTTTCTACACCCTTGGATTGAAACTCAAACAAACACAACAAGCACAACAAACACACTATCTCTTCTACCCTTGATCAAGCCACCTCATCAATCCAATATACCTCATTATCCTCTCAACCATTGGATTGAACTCTCATCTCAAACAAACATACTTTTTCTCACAAACATACACTTCTCACTCACAAAAAAAATACAACCCTCTTATCACCCTTGATCTTGCCATATCACCTGCCCTACTTACCTCTCTTCTTTACATCTTCAGCCTTTATTTCAAACAAATATCAAGAGGCTCCCTTATGTCACATCATGACAACTCGTACATAACTCATTCTTTCTTATCCAACATGTGGCTAATTCAATTTGAAATTCAAATTTCAAATTATCCCCCTATTTCTCTCCAAGCAAAGAATATTCCAAGAATATTCTCTTGTACTCTAACTAGCTTCTTTAAACCTTAGTTGGATCCCAACTAAACTAGTTACCATTTAAGGAATACCGAAAATACCCCTTTTCGATAATTCTGTTCTCTTTACAATATCGGATAAGCAAAACGCTTTTAAATACTTCATAAACGTTTTTATCAAATGGCTATTTGATTTGGTTGACCTCGAGTGTAAGAATGATTAAAAGGTCATAGCGTGAAGTACAATTGGGTGTTTAACAAGTACGAGTATTTAAAACGCCAAAGTCCTAAAAAAACAATCTCGGGATTTTGGCGCGCTGGCCACGCTCTAACGCGTGGGCAGCGTGCCAGACTCGAATAGTTTTTAACAATTTGGAACTCTTGGCCTATAAATACCCACCCTTAGCCTTTGTATTCCTCACCTCTTGCAAACATTCTTTCCTATCTTTTCTCTTCTCTAATCCTCTAAGTCTAACACCTTTATGTTCTTAATATTCTCTTCTATCATCTATTGAAGAACACACATCTTCGCAAGAGAGCCACACAAGTACCTAATCCATACTTGTGTGTTTTGTCGATGGTCTTCTTTCGCATACCCTTTCTTTAGAATCGAGTCTTTAGGTTAGGTTAGGACTTGGTTCAACTATCTTCTTTTATCAATCTAGTTGTAAGGGAAGTCTTGTATCCGTGGGATCAAGCCTAGATCATTAGGGATCTAGTTGGGGTTTGGAAAGCTTCCAATGGGAAGTATTTAGTGGTTATAGGTTAAGTCAAATCACGGGTTCTTAGGGTGGAATCCGAGGGCGAATACCATAGGTAGTAACTCTTTTGTGTGAGCGTCGGCCTTTGTTGAAAGCCGGTGAAGTTAAATTGTAATACGGTTTGTAATCCACCATAAGGATTATACTAGGAATAGTATAGGTGTCGTGGATTCGCAACTGGACGTACGGAAGGACTAAACCCCCTTCCCAAACTAGTATATATCGTGGTGTCTCTTCTTCTCTCTATCTACTTATTGTTCTCATTGCAAAGTAGATTAGTACACCACTTGGCTTGTTCGAGACTTGAAGTTTTATAAACTTTAAAGAAGTCAAAAAAACCGTATTCACCCTCATCTATGGTTCTACAAACCATAATTGTCCAAAAATTCGAATATACTATTGTACCAGCCCACTTATCCGCAATTAATATACAACCAAAGTTACATGCCTAAAAAAATTGTTTTCGGATAAAAGCCCATTCCAAAATTACCAATGCAACCCAAGATAACATTTTGAATCAATTGTTTCAACTTGGATAGAGAGCCCAACATAGTGTCTAGCAAAAAAGTATGAAACCCTATCCCTATTTTTCTTTTACATACGCAATCACAAGAAGAGTCTACACATATCTCTTCACTTAAACTCACTACCCCATCTTCTCTTCTTCAGTTCATACGCAGTCTCACATCTCAACAAATAAGCCAAACACGACCGCTAAGGAAAATCATCTCATTCTCCTCTATCAAACTCAACTAGACTCATAAACCCCCTTTTATCTCTTGTTTTAAAACAAAGAACGTAAATCAAGCATACCCCTTTTCGTTGTCATTGCAAGAACGTCTTCAAGATCTTCTAAATGAGGTCTCGGGTAGGTTGTTCATCTTTTGCATTTCTATTTCGTTTATAGATCTGTGATGAAAATAGTTCACAACCAAAAAAAAAAATCTTTATAAGATTTGTAACAAAGGTTGAACATTTCTGAGATCTTGATTGATTTTTGTTTAGTATTTTTGCTTTGAATCTTGTTGTTTGAGAGTTGAGAGTGATGTGAGGGTTTGGTTGTGTCGATGTAGGATAGAGATTGATTTGTTGTTTTGGTGATGGTGTGATTATGTTCTTCTTCTCCTTTTTTTCTTTTTGTTTCGGTTATGCTTGGACCAGTGAGGAATCATAGAATTGAGGTATTTGTTTTTGTTATTCGTTCATGTTTCTAGATCAGTTAGGATTTTGCTTTCAAATATGAGGTATGTTTTGGTTTTGTAATTTTGGTTATGTTTTCGTGATAAATTCCGAACCCTCTTCCGAAACCAAACTTTCGAAATTGTTTCCGTAACCTCTTCCGATACCAAACTTCCGAAACTGAGTCTGTAACCAAATTTCGTAATTGTTTAGGTAATCGTTTCTGAAATCGGTTTACGTAAAAGTTTTCCGAAACCACGAAAATAAGCCATTTAAAGTTGTTAAGTAGAATATAAGGTGTTTTTCTTTTTTGACCTCAAAAAGCTCTAATAATACAATTGGAATTAAGTGTTATTAAGTGTTGAATAAGCTAAAAGACACTATATTGAATAAGTGAAATTTGGAAATTTTGATTTGTATGAGGACTGTAATGGACTGATTAAAGATTGATTAAGGACTGTTAAGGACTAAATAAGTTGAATCTGAACAAAATAAGCATTTCGAATAAGCACAAAAACTTCACGAATTACCTTTGCAACTCTGATACCACTTGATAGAAATAAGGTTTACTATATCGGGAGGTCGAGGAAGCTCAAAAGGTGAATTAGCCATTTGTAGAGAGAGAAAGTATCAAAGTTATAAAAGGTTTTATTAAAGAATAAAATGAATGAGAAAAATATAAAATGTGAGCTTCACCCCTCTAAGAATGATTAGAGGGGTTTATATAGCCCTTACACAAGTTAACTATTGCATAATTACGCATTTAGTCCTTGTGTTTTAGGCTAACAATAATCTAATGTAATTTCCGTAATGACGCCAACATTTTTATTCCTAACATTCTCCCTCCAACATAGCTTTCGAGCCTCCTTATTTGTCGTTTCTCCTTCAGTTTTTTCTCAATCTTGTCCATCATTGACTTTGTCCTTTCTTTGTCTTTCTTCATCCATTCCCGATCTTTCCGACCTTCATTGCCATATCCCAACACATTATTTTTCATCATCACATCCAGCTTTTCATAGACCTTGGTGAGTGTGCTCTCGCTGAACTTGTATATTTCATCAGCTCTCATCAGCATCTTCTACTTATCTTTACCCAGGTACACAACTCCTTTAGGATGACTCATGGTAGTATACGGCTGCTTGTGGTAAGGACCTTCTATATTGAACTGTGGCTTTGTTAGGTTGAGTTTAGTTTAGTAGCTTTCCACTCCCAGTTGTACATCTTTAACTCACTTATTTATCACGATTCTTCTAATGTAGAGATGTTAGGCATTGATCAAATTAAACTCGTCATTTCCATCTAAGTTATGTATTTTGTCTTGAATCTTGAGAAGGTACAAGTCTTCGATGTCATTCAATTCAATCTTGGGAAGTCATACTCCATAAACGTATACTCCTTATGATCAGCTCTCTTGACTATAATTTCCTTTATGTATCCATAGCCAAACTTATTTTTTTACCACCATCTTTTGCACACTGGTGATCTTGATCTTTGAATAAATATCATGTGCTGATGTAAGCCTAATGCTTCATTTGTAAAACCATTGACGATTTTCTCTCCAGTGATGTATACCTGATTATGCATCTATGTTATACTTGTGGATGCTCAAGCTCTAGAGATATGTAATGTTTTCTTCAATTCTTGCCTCCTCATATCTTGTAGCATATATCTTTGTCAACGAGAGAGCATGCTTCTTCTCTGTGTTTCCATACCTTAAGTATTCCAAGTCTTTGTTGAAGAAGTATCTTGTTAGTATTGACTTTCTGCCTAGAGGTCCTTCCAACAGTAGTAGTTTGCTCAAGTCATTATGTAATATGTTACCTTTGAGATTGGCCCAGTCTATCCTGTCTGTCATGGCTAAGTAACACCGCTCTAAGTTATACTATAGCTTAACATTGCTTCTGAACCTGTTCTTTAATAGCTCAAATGCTGGTCCTTCAAGTTCTATTCTTGTGATCTTGTCCTTCTTAAGGAACCTTTTTATCTTCTTAGCAAACATGAATGTTGATCCTTCTTGAAGTTTAAATTCCCTTGGATCCTTATCCGCATCAATAAGTTGATTAAAACAGCTTTGCTTGGGAGCTTCCTTAGTTGACTCTTTCTCATTCGGTTGCTTGAACCAGTCTGCATGATGTCCTTCGAATGATAAGAGCCAAATCCACAAAAGATAGTTGGGATGTCTATACCACGCGACGAAAGTTTCAACCTATGAGGGAAACGGTCAAATATCATTCTAGAAAAAACTATAATCTAAATCTTTATTATAAGGTAGAAACATCAATCTTTAAATCTTTATTTTTGAGCTGCTAATTTTGATTACAAATTACTTAATTTTCTGTATCTTGATGATAAGTTACATCTAAAAAGGACCAGGAGCAATACTGTGTAATACCTCGTAAATTCAGGTAAATAATTTATTCATATTTTATTTCTATTTTTACCTTTAAGTAAAAAATTTTACTTTTTATTATTTACCCGAATTGGTAATTTTTGCATTTCTAGTAAGTTTGAGCCATCTTTAGGCTTATTGCTCGTCTACGTGTTTATCGTGGTCCATAATTTCCATAAAATACCCTGAAGATTCATAGTTTTATTTTTAGTAAATTTTGTTATACGTTCGCGTCTTGCTGAACTTTGCTAAAACTCTACCTTTTTACCTTAAACTTATACAATTTAACTCTTACACTTTTATAACAAATACAAAATATTTTTAGTAAATTTTGTTATACGTTCGCGTCTTGCTGAACTTTGCTAAAACTCTACCTTTTTACCTTAAACTTATACAATTTAACTCTTACACTTTTATAACAAATACAAAATATAAATAAAAAAAATAAAATAATAAACCCATATTTTCTAGCCCATGTTGCCACCCCTCTTATGGCCTCAAAACCCAAACCCACACTTCACAATTTGTCATTCCCAGGTTTTTTCATCATTACTTTGCATGCAGTCTTATTTTACTCCTCACATTCCTGTATCAATAAGAAAAACACAGTAGAGGAAAAAAAATTGAAACCCTCTTCCTTCCTTTGTTTGGCTGCCAACGAACCACCATCATCACCACAATCATCGCAATATTTTCCCCATCTATTTTAACTACTACAACCACTACATAATGGCCATGCAAGTATGATCAAGGGTTTTGATTTTTTAAGGTTTCTTGGAATTTTTTGGTGAAAGGCTTGGATTAAGGGTTTTGCATTGTGTTGAATAAGAAGATTTTGGTACATTGGAAGCTTTGGTTTGATCATTTGGGTTGTGTGTTTGGTTCGAAACCCACCAAGGACCAAGAAAAATTCATCTTTGATTTTTTTTCTTGCATTCCTAGTTGATTTTTATCGCGGTTAGGAGTTCTTGTCTTCATTCTCTTCGTCGTTGATATTTCTATCCTCGTCGTTGCTCAAGATGCGTTCATAGCCCCTTTTCTACTTACTTGTTTTGATAAAACTCCACGGGGGAGATTATATGTTTGTTTTATATTTTGGACACAAGTGCTTTAAAACTGTATGTTATTGCTTGAATACTATCGCCTAAGTCCCTTCACTACCACTTAAGCCCCTGTATCATGAACCGTTAGTTGCTATCATAGTAAGCGTGAGTGTGTGGATAGATCTATCGAGACTAACAATCCCCATCCGGGTATTTAATAACTTGTGCCATGTCAAACGGATGCATTTAACATTTGAGAAGGAGAGAAAAATATTTGGGTGTCTGGCAACACCAACTCTCAGGGAGAAAAATACTTGGGTGTCTGGAAACACCAACTCTCAGGGCACAAAACATGTTAAGGTTTCGGTGTCACAAGCTTAGGGCATAATACCTATTTCTGGACATGGTGAGTGTGTTTCACTTGTCTGCACTACTTAAATCTTGTGATCGATACCTTTATTGCTAAACCTATGAATTCACTTAACAATTTTGTTAACTTTTTAACATGTTTTAATATCATGTCCTAAGGTATGATTGCTTGGATGGGAGCTACGTGGATATCTATAAAAGGACTCGTTGTTATTTTGTGTGTTTGATGAAAGCTTGTCCAAACTAAGTCTTTATTAAACTTCATCTTTTATCCAAACTACCTCATCTACTTTTAAACATAATCATGTTTAATGTCTTGTATATCAAAACTTTTGTCATATGTGTCAGAACACCCGTGTCATTTTAGAAATTGTGGGACCTTGTTTGTAAACTCTGATATTTTCCAAGTATCAAATTGTGGGACCATGCCATGCTGAGAGTAGTCACCTTGAAATTTTGTTGAAATCAATTTTCTACTCATATTTAAAAAAAATCAAAATTGTGTGTGTGTGTGTATATATAATTAAAGCAAGTACCCTCATCCTTTCGCGATTACTTCGTCTTCTACAGTCCGTTTTCAAAACCTAGACTATGACTATTTTTTTTAAAAAATTTGAGTCTTTCATCGTTCGTCCGATATCCGTATGCGCATACTCCCTGATTCCTTATTTACTCTCTCGAGCGTCATTATATATATATATATATATATAATATATTAATATAGATGACTATATTATAAAATAAATATAAAGTATATATATATAATACCGTACTTACCTTTTGACCTTTTACGTCTATTTTCTAGTGTATCGCTTATATTTATATAACGGTCAATTATATAAATATTGACAAATCTCGATTTCTTATGCTTATTTATAAAAGCATTACTATTAAATTTACATAAAAGTTATTTATATAAATGCTTAAATAAATATATACTGATTATTTATGCACTTCTATTCTTTCTCTTCTTAGAGTATCATGGCCGAGCCGTTGCCTCCTGATCACGTATTTGATTTTCTCGCGAATGGCTCGACACCAGAGTTAGAGGATCCAGTCATGGAAGTTGAAGAGGATCCTATAGAGGATCTGGAGAAGGATCTGGATATAGATATTGATGAGGATGAGGAGGATGAGTGGGAGGAGGACGATGACTGGTTGATGGCCTCAGTCACACCTCTCAGAGCTGCTTCGTTGACTAGGTCGGAGACACCACCATTACCGATCGATCCCATTATGCTACCTGACTACCAGATCACCACATCATACTTTTTTCCTTGGATACCCCCGACTCAGCCCAATACCTATAAGGTTGGAGGTCCATCCTCAGTAATACCCGAGGTACCACATCCAGTGGGATTTCCTCTTTCAGTTGTAGCATCTACGGTTACCCTACATCATAAGGAGATTGGGGAGTTATGTGTGAGAGCAGATAAGATGAAAGATATGCAGACTCATGCTCTTTCCTTAGTGAGAAAGGTTGATGGTGTGAGTGATGCTCAAGTGGCAGATAGTATTGCCATAACAGAGCTACATCTTAGGATGACTGCTGTGGTAGAGGGAGTGTAGACATTGGCTGAGCAGGGAGTGCTTGTTGTGAGCAAGCTAGATGGGACTGAGACACAGGTTCTAGAGATGAGGGACATAATGGACCATTAGCCTCGTGGACAGGTTGATATATTAAGAGAGGAGATAGATGGACTGCATAGGAGTACATAGACTATAAGCCAAAAAATGCAGACATTAGAGATTGGCTTATACGAGGTTAGGGCAGAAAATCAGGACTTATGAACTCGCTTGAGTGCGAGCGAGAGTAATGAGAGGTGTATGGTTGCTTACATGCTTTAGATGAAAGAGCGCATTCGTACACTAGAGCTGAGACCGCAGGGACCACCATATGGTTCCCAGTAGACTTATTCTTATGTTCCTGATGTAGGACTTTTGTATTACCGCCAAACTGCTAGTGACAGTTAGTGCTATCATGCTGCCAGGTGTAATTTTGTCCTTTTTTGTAAACATCACAGCTTATTTAAAACTTATTTTATTATTGTAATGAAATTATGTTGCTTAATGAAGTATCATTTGGTTATCATGATTGTTTTTATTATCATTCTATCTCATCTCCTTATTACTATCACGTATCTCGACCTTGTATACTTTTACAAATTCTTATTGAATTATGTATTTGTGTTGATTGATAGAATCATGCCTCCGAGAAGATTGAAACAAAGAGATGTTAAAAGACTTGTGTCAAGCTGGATAGCTGAGGTTATTGCTGAGTATGAAAGGAACAAAACTAACCCAGAGAATGCTGGAGGCCCTAGACCAGCCAATATTGGAGGAGTTGTCGCATCAGAAGTGCACGAATGTTCATACATTACATTTGTGAACTACAAGCCACACTCCTTTAATGGAACTGAGGGTGTTGTCGGACTGAGTCATTGGTTCGAGAAAATGGAACAAGTGTTTGAAATCAGCAAGTGTGCCAAAGAGCACAAGGTTAAGTTTGCAGTGTGCACTTTTGAAGGTCGTGCTCTGACCTGGTGGAATGGTAGTGTGCACACTTTGGGACTCACTAATGCCAACCAAATCCCCTGGAGCAATGTTAAAACTATGATGACAACTGAGTACTATCCGACAACTAAAATTCAAAAAATGGAATAAGAACTATGGACTCTGACTGTGAAAGAAGATGATATTGAGGACTACAACAACCGGTTTCATAAATTAGCATTGATGTGTCCTGATTTAGTTACACCCGAGAATAAGAAGATTGAGCGCTACATTCGAGGACTACCTAAGAGAGTCAAGGCGAATGTTACATCTTCAAAACCTACAAGTCTTCACGATGCTATTAATATGGCTCGTGAGTTGATCGAACAAGCAATTCAGGCTAAGGCAACAAGAATTGGTGAAAGTAACAAGAGAAAATGGGATTATCACCAAAGAAACAATAACAACAACCGCAACAACAACACTTATCACCACCAGCAAAACCGAAGAAAGGAAGTTGCTAGCTGCTGCTCCAGCTGAGCGAAAGGGTTATCTTGGGAACCGACCACTATGCAATCATTGTAATTTGCATCATGACAGTCAGTGCCCTCCCAAGTGCAGGAAATGCAAAAGAATAGGTCATCAAACTAGGGACTGTTAGAGTAAGACCCGTGCTACTGACCCCTCGCCATCCACCGATGCTAATGCATAAGAAGGAATCTTCTCGCTTTATAAGACTCAAGTTGAAGATATTCTAAGACTATATCCCTTAAGAGAATTGTATTGGTATTTTCTATGAATTTCGTTGTACTATTGAATGTTTTATTTTTAAGATTCTATAAATTAAGGTATCATGACGATTCCATCGGTTACATTTTGATACTCTGCTAAATTCGCAAGCTACTCTCTAGATTGTCATCATCTTATACACATTTTTATAACCATCCTATAAACCGTGTTGCTGACATCTTATGAACTAATTTTGACCACTTATACTTTTATCCTAGAAGTGTCACTATATTATTTTCTTATATATAAATGTGGTTTATATATATACTAAAACTCTTCGAAGACATTGTTAGCGATGTAATTGTCTCTAACAATTCTCAAGACTTTAGATAATTCTCTTTTTGATGATATCGAAACTCAACACATTTTTTGACCCCACTAGTTATTTTACTATTCGACTCCGAGTTTGGGCATTCACCTCGTACCTCTAAAATATATGTGGCGTCAAGAATTCCGTCACATGGAAACATGCCAACTAAATCAATCACGACTCTCTACGTTCATTTTGATGATTGAATAATTCTTCACGTTCATTTCTTTTAACAGCTACTATATTTTGATACCCTTGATACTTATATCTTTTTTTACCTACTATTATTATGATCAGTTGGTTCCTTCGTTAGCAACAATTAATTCTATGAATGACTCTCTATATAGTCTATCGGTTTGCGATCTGTTGGAGCAAATAACTCTTTGCCCTCATTTTCTTTGACCACTTCTACGTTTGTTTAGATATTCATATTCTTGCTATGACCTATCGTGTTATAAACTACCTAGATGTCATCTTATAAACTATTTTGTTGTCAGTTCATAAACCATTTTGCTAATTTCCTATAAACTAAATTATGGTCATCTTATAAACTAATTCGTCTTCATCTTATGGACTATTTTGGTTACTTTAAAAATCTTTAGGCTAATATAAACATTTTCACAATCACTATATGAACTATTTTACTACAATATAAAACCAGTTGATACTATCTGATGCATAACAATAAGTTTGACGAAATTGAGCATTTTTAGAAATTGTGGGACCTTGTTTGTAAACTCTGATATTTTCCAAGTATCAAATTGTGGGACCATGCCATGCTGAGAGTAGTCACCTTGAAATTTTGTTGAAATCAATTTTCTACTCATATTTCAAAAAAAATCAAAATTTTGTGTGCGTATATATATAATTAAAGCAAGTACCCTCATCCTTTCGCGATTACTTCGTCTTCTACAGTCACCAGTTGAGCTCTGGAGACCAGACTTCCCTAAGGGGGGTTGACTGTAATACCTCATAAATTAAGGTAAATAATTTATTTATATTTTATTTCTATTTTTACCTTTAAGTAAAAAATTTACTTTTTACTATTTACCCGAATTAGCAATTTTTGCATTTCTAGTAAGTTTGAGCCATCTTTAGGCTTATTGATCATCTACATGTTTATCGTGGTCTATAATTTCCATAAAATACCCCGAGGATTCATAGTTTTATTTTTAGTAAATTTTGTTTTACGTTCGCGTCTTGCCGAACTTTGCTAAAACTCTACATTTTTACCTTAAACTTATACAATTTAACTCTGACACTTTTATAACAAATACAAAATATATAAAAAATAATAAACCTGTATTTTCTAGCCTATGTTACTCCCCCTATAGCCCCAAAACCAAAACCCACACTTCACAATTAGTCATTCCTAGATTTTTTCATCATTACTTTGCATGCAGTCTTATTTTACTCCTCACCTTTGCTGTATCAATAAGAAAAACATAGTAAAGGAAAAAAAAATTGAAACCCTCTTCCTTCCTTTGTTTGGTTGCCAACGAACCACCATCATCACCACAACATTACAATATTTTCCCCATCTATTTTAACTACTACAACCACTACATAATGGTCATGCAAGTTTGATCAAGGGTTTTGATTTTTTAAGGTTTCTTGGAATTTTTTGGTCAAAGGCTTGGATTAAGGGTTTTGCATTGTGTTGAATAAGAAGATTTTGGGTACATTGGAAGCTTTGGTTTGATCATTTAGGTTGTGCGTTTGGTTAGAAACCCACCAAGGACCAAGAAAGATCCATCTTTGATTTTTTTTCTTGCATTCCTAGTTGATTTTTGTCACGGTTAGGAGTTCTTGTCTTCATTCTCTTCGTCATTGATATTTCTATCCTCATCGTTGCTCAAGGTGCGGTCATAGCCCCTTTTCTACTTACTTGTTTTTATAAAACTCCACGGAGGAGATTACATGCTTGTTTTACATTTTAGACACAAGTGCTTTAAAACTGTATGCTATTGCCTGAATATTATTGCCTAAGTACCTTCACTGCCACTTAAGCCCTTGTATCATGAACCGTTAGTTGTTATCGTAGTAAGCCTGAGTGTGTGGATAGATCTATCGGGACTGACAATCTCCGTTTGAGTATTTAATAACTTGTGCCATGTCAAACGGATGCATTTAACATTTGTGAAGGAGAGAAAAATACTTAGGTGCCTGGCAACACCAACTCTCAAGGATAAGAATACTTAGGTGTCTGGAAACACCAACTCTCAGGGAGAAAAATACTTAGGTGTCTGGCAACACCAACTCTCAAGGAGAAAAATACTTGGGTGTCTGGCCACACCAACTCTCGGGGAACAAAACATGTTAAAGTTTTGGTGTCATAAGCTTAGGACAATAATACCTATTTTTGGACACGGTGAATGTGTTTCACTTGTATGCACTACTTAAATCTTGTGGTCCATACCTTTATTGCTAAACCTATGAATTCACTCGATAATTTTGTTGACTTTTTAGCATGTTTTAATCTCAGGTCCTAAGGTATGATTGCTTGTATGGGAGCCGCGTGGATATCTATGGAAGGACTCGTTGTTATTTTGTGTGTCCGATGAAAGCTTGTCCAAACTAAGTCTTTTATTAAACTTCATCTTTATCCAAACTACCTCATCTTCTTTTAAAGATTGTCATGTTTGATGTCTTTTATATCAAAACTTTTGTCATGTTCAAACTTTATGTATGTGTCAGAACACTTGTGTTGTTTTGGAAATTGTAGGACCTTGTTTGTAAACTCTGATATTTTCCTAGTATCGAATGTAAAGCCTTATTTTAAAATGTCTCTATTTTTAGGTCGTTTTCCATTACTTGTACTTTGTGCTTTGAAGTCGCACCCCAATGTTACCTTTCCGCTACTGTCTGATTTTGGGGGTGTGACATACTGGGTAGATAGAAACATACCATATAGATATATCCCATTAAGTAATTTTACTCAGCGATACAAGAGTTTTCATGTGGGTGAGAAGCTTCAACACAAGTTGTCTATCCCATATGACAAGAGCCAAAGCCACAAACCTGCTTTAGTGATAAAGAAGTTTTTAGTTCCCAAAATGGAGCTCCTTAAGGCCTCGTGGGATAAGGAATGGCTTTGAATGAAGAGAAATGCTCCCATATATGCTTTCAAGACTTTTCAAATCATGTTTATGGCATTTTTTGTACACTACTTTGTATCTAAAGCCCAGACAACATCAGCGCGATAAAATTGATGGTGCCATCTATGTAGGGACGCTTTTGAACAGTATGCTCGTTAACATGTTTAATGGGTTTTCGGATCTTTCCCTCACTGTCATGAGGCTTCCTGTGGTTTACAAGCACAGGGATCTCTTGTTCCAATCTTCTTGCTCAGTAATCCAAACTAGCAGCTCGAAAATAAAGATTTAAAGATTGCAGTTTCGACCTCAGCTTAAAAATAAAGAATTGTAATCCAAAAAAAATTGATTAGAATTGATTAAAAAATGGGGATATATGAATTGTCACTTTGGGAACTCATAATTAGTTCTAGAAAAATTCAAAACATTTGGATACCTAATTTCGGATATTCTGACACATAATACAATTATCCAAAACTTTAGATATCCGGAATCTATCATATTTTCGCTTTAGGCTTCCAAAAAAAATAAGACGGCCTTGGATTTCATCTAGCCCTATTACATTATTTATTTATGTTTTTCTTACCGTTGATCTATCTGCATATCTTGCATGTATAAAAAGGAACCATTACACACATTAACTTTGCATACATGAAAATTCGAGTTTTTTTATCGCAAATATCCATGAGTGTCCCATGACCCCAGATACCCACCTTGCTTCCGTCCCCGTGTATAAACATTGAATAAATTATACAAACCACGAATGCAGTATACAAGTAACATTGAAAGCAATACCGATTAATAAACATGTACGTCTAATGATTGTCTTAATAAGTTTCTAATAAAAGTTCATTGAAACCAACCTTAGTGTAGCATTAAAAAGATCTTCGAATGAAGACGATGCAACTCGAGCAAAGATGCTAACTAACACATCTTTCAAAAACAATTCGTCGTTATCCTTTGATCGATGATAGATTTTCCCAAATCGTTTTCTGCCACGAACACTCAAACTCGTAATGCTTTTTCTTGGAACACCCATTGTTTTTAAAAAGTTTTTACAAAACGAAGTAATATAATAACTATGAACTTGTCGATGAAAATTTACTATATATAGAGATAGTAATTTGATTTTAACAAGGATACGTAATTAGAATAGGATATTTTCAGTCAAATAAAAAAGTTATCAAGAAGTGAAATATAGGAAATCTTAGGCGATGCTTGGTTCAAATAGGGTAATGGCAATAGAAAAGGCAATAGGAATAGTAAGGAATGCAGTAGGTATTATATCATGATTAATATTGCTTGGTTCATTCTACTAGTACATAAAAGCACACGTCCACATGCTAAATAATGGTTGTAATCTTGTATATTAGTAGACTTTTTTTAATTGTAGTTATACATAAATTAATAAAAATTTGAGACTTAAACATATAAACAGTTCTATAAATTCTTGAACATATATATAAAATATATAGAACCAATGAATGAAATATTCAAGTATTATACGAGGATTCTGTACATGCAAGTATCCATGTTTTAGAATAATCAAAATGAGTAATTAAACTTGTCTAAATATAAAAAATAGTGTTTACTAATAAATCATATGTGAATTTTACTACTTGAAAAACAAAAAATGTGTGAATTAATTAAAAAAATATGGTAATAAATGGAAGTTATAGTTTGGAGTTAGTGGTTACATGGGTAATCAATATCATAACCTTCATTTTATTAAGTAATGGGTGATTACCTTATTTTGGGTAATGGTTCATTCCATTATAGTAAACCAAGCTTAATTAATGATTGCTTTTCTCATTCCTCACCCCTTAATACATCCAACTAAGCACACCCTTAGTTTATTATGTCAATAATTATAGTTTGTGGTTATCGAAGGATAAGAAATCCAAAAGTTGTTGTATATAGACATGAGGGTATTTAAGGATTTTATTTAATTAAAAGGATTTTATTTTTAGAACATTACACATTGTTTTAAGAATTTTTTAAAGTTTCAGAAATTGAGCATCTTCTAAAAGTGTTAGGATGTTTGTAAAACATTAAGCATTTGCTCCAAAACTTTAATGGTTTGCTATGTAGAAAATACAACGATTAGATCCCAACAGGGTTTGAGACAGGTTTGAGGAGCATTTTTGTAATTAGATTTAATGATGAGGATGATCGTGTCGCTCCACCCTCCGGTTACTATCGCTACATAAACATAATTGAAATATTTGCACTAAGAAGCACAAAAAGAGATAATTGAATTAAAGCCTAAAAATATTTAGCACATACTTGTATCTAGGGGTGAGCACTGTCCAAGAACCGGACCAGACCGGACCAAGGACCGAGTTGGTCCATAATGCCGGACCGAGTACTGGACCGAAATGGTACGGTCTGGTCCGGGTCGGTCTTCGGTCCGGTCCGGTCCTACACGGCATAATCGTCGGATTTTTGGTCGGACCGAGCCGGACCAGACCGGACTGAGACCGAAAGTAAATCCGGACCGACGGGGACCGAGGTCCGAAAGTAATGAAACCCGGACGAAATCGTTCGGTCCGGTCGGGTCCGAGTTTCGGTTCCCGGTCATGCTCACCCCTACTTGTATCAAGGTAACTATAAGTGATATGATATACTTTTTTAACCATAGTTTCCGACCTTTTGGTTGATTAATCCACATGTTTCAACGACTTCTTAATGATCCCTAAATTCTAAATGTTGATCTTTACAAAAGAATGCAAGTTCACGATGCCACATACATCTATCGCAACTTGAAAGAACTTCTCATGCGACAAAATCCCAATCCATCTTGCTAAACTCATAGTCATGGTTTTGATCTCGGCATCTTGTGTAAACTTGTTGAAGGGTACCCATATAGCTATCAAAGAACATATCAGATAAAATGGATCCGACTTTATCTTTGCAGTCGCGTACTATTGATCCCAATATAATAGATCTTGCTTAGCTTGTATAAGCTTAAGTTGTATTGAATAAATTCAAAACAACTATGATAGAAACTTTGATTATGAATATCAAAGACTGTGCGGAATCTAGTCAATGATACTAAGAAGAATTTCAATGAAACAGTAATAACAAACAGTTTACTAAACTTTCATCCTCAATATAAAACGAACACTCTTAATAGTGTTAGGGTTTACAAAACCTTGAAGCTACGAATAACACTATGAACTTTTATATGATTTGATACGATTTTGGTACATCAAACTCTATACCCTAGGACCTCCTTTTATACCCCAAGGAGTCCTAACAGGCTTACAACATTTTCCTAAATTATCATAATCTTCTAAACAAATAACTTATACGTATCTTTTACAAAAATATCTCATACTTATCCCGTAAGTAACCTTGATAAACAATCTTCATCTTAATCCTTTCTCTTGTCTTTATCCTTCTTACAGTAGAAACTCTTCTAGCAGTTGTAATCTTTCAGCAGTTATAACCAGCAACATTAACTTTTATACCAGCAACATTAACTGTGTAAAAGCAGTAGTAACTACTTAGAATATTTTCTTTATTCTTCATCAGCAGTACTAGGTTACACTAACAGTAGTAACTTTTATACTATCAGTATTAACTACTTAGTAGTATTTCTTCTAAGTCTCTGAGCAGTCTTAACTTCCATTGGCAGTAGTAATATATACTAGCAGTAGTAACTCTAACCTTAGCAGTATTAACTCCAAGATCATCATGAAGTCTTTTGATCCCAACAATCCTCCCCTAAACTTGATGTTCATCTTCTGAATCTTCAAGTTTCTTGATTAAAAGCTTTATCTTTACTAGGAGGATGCATTCAAACACTTCCAGGATTCTTGACCTGTTTTGTCATGAGCTTAAGAAGTTGATAGCACATTTCATTCCAATGGTCAACTTGAAGCTTCTTGTTGAGCATTGCTGTGATTGTTGCAGGTGTAAGTGGATACTTTTTCTCTACCAACATAAAAATATGCAGATTCTAAAATCTCACAAAATGTACTCCACTTGAAGAAAATAGCTTCCAAACTGTCACTTTGTGTCCTTGTAGATTTCTCCATACATCACTTTCTATATCAGGTTCAAACATCACTTTCAAATCACCCCATAACACTCTTTCATATGCCTCCTCTGGCCTTGTATTCCCATGTTTAGCTTTAACCAACTTCTAAAGTGTTTCCAGGTCTTCTCTGTCAATGTTCTGAAGCATCTTAATCATTGATGAGTACCTCCTTGAACTTCCATCTGCTCTTATGATTTGAAAGTATCCTATCTTTCTTTCTTTGATGATTTTCCAGTCAACAATTAATGGAGGTTTAGTGGCTAGTGGTATAGCATCAATTGCTACCTCATCATCAGAAACTATCTCCGTATGCTTTTTCATCTCTGCTTCATCATCTACTTCAACTTTTACACTCTCATCTAACTTCTGCTTCTTTGAATTATCAGACTCGAGTTCTTCTCATGCTCTCTTAGAACTGCTTTCTTGTTTTATCTCTGCCTTCTTGGAGCTCTCTTTTACCAACTCTGTATCCATATCCACAAACATGGTTACCCTTGTCATGGCTTTATCAAATAAGTTTTAAATTTCATCATAGTTTTTGTTCTTCAGCTGATTTTGTTTGTATCTAGCCATGTGTTTCAGATAGGTAGACATTTAACTTCTCTTCTGAGCTTTAGTTGGTGGTTTTCTTCTCTGCTCTTCTGCTCTAAGTCTTGCAAAATGATTCTTTCTTTTATCCATGAGCTCCATAAACATCTTTGACCTTCCTTCAATGGTCAACTCTTCTTGCTCTTGTGCCTGTAATCTTACAGCTAGCTCATAGTCTGCATATATCATAGCTTGAACATTATCCCATTCAACAATGTTTGCATCTTTTTCCTTTTGTCTTTCCAGCCTTTCCTCTTCTTCTAGTTCAGCTTGTAATTCTTCTTGAAGTCTTTGAGCAATTTCTTCATCAATCAAAATTTGATATTTCTTTTTCAAAGGTTTTTCAGGCTCAACCATTTTTTCTTTGCCTTTGTCTTTACCTGTAGAAGTTTAAGATGTTTTGTGAAGAAGATGTTGATTTGTTCTAATTCACTTTCTAAATTCACTTGGCTCTTGAACTACAACCCCTCTAGCCTTGGGTCTTGTAATAGCAGTTGTAGTTGTTGTAGCAGCAGTTGTAACAGCCTTGGGTTGAGTAGCTTTGATTTCTATTAAGGTCTAAGCCAGAGTCAACTCATCAACAGTTGTTGTTGTAGCAATGGCAGTAGTAACTTCAGTAGTACTAACTACCTTTTCAACCTCAACTTCCTGCTCATCTAAAACTCCTGTATCAAACATTAAATTATCATCATTCCTCCCATGAGCCTCATCAACCAAAGTAACCTCTGCATCAGCATCAAGATCAGCAATTTCCTCCCTTGTTTGGATGCATCCTCCCGAGCACCGAAACCTTTATCTTTAGAGGAAACAACTTGTGCAGACCTACCAACCTTGAATAGTCTTCTAAGTCTGTGAGTTCTTGACCCTTTCTTCTTCTCAAGCTTCTTTACTCTCCTCTTTAAGCTATCAATCTCCAGTGCTTGATTGGTCTTTGTAGTCTCCAGAGCAATAAATCTTTGTGATAAGTTGGTACAAAGTTCCATCAATTCATTTAGTTTCAGTCTATCCTCACCACTGAGTAGTAGATCATTAGAATGTGTAGGTACACTTTCCACATTTTCAGTCTCATCTGCCATAGGTTCTGTAGGATCACTAGATTGAGAAACTTCAGTGTCCTTCCTTTGTTTCCTTCTAGACTGTTTCTTCTAGGGTTTAGATATTGATGGTGGATTAATAGTGGGTGTGTGTTGGGGGAACATTAGGCATTACAAAACCTTCACCCTCTTGTTCTTGAACTATCATGGTTGGAAATAAAGGTGTGTCCCTACCAGAAAAGTCTTTTCCCTGCCTCTTTATGTTAGCAAAGACCTTTTTAGTGTGAGAAGGTGTAACATAAATCTTTTTATGTCTGGCCATTCCTTCAACTTGTTTATTCAGGAACACTTGCACAAACCTTGAATACATTAGAAATTTAACCCCACCCTCTAAGTTCTTCACTATATTATCAAAAATGTACTTGGAAAAGTTGAATTTTTGGTTTGTGGCAAGACAGATGACAGCTGAGGCCATAGTGCTACTAAATTCGTTCCAAGCAGTAGTCTTAGCACTAAGGCATTGTAGAATTGTATGGATAAGAAATTTCCATTGAGGTGAAAAGAAAGCTTTATAGAATGTAAGCTTTTGTGTAAGATTTTCATACCCATGAGTGTCAGCTGTTCAAAAATTATAGTATTTGGCAGACATTCAGTACCTTCAGCATCTTCTAATTGAAGATCACTTCTTACACTTGTCTCAGTGATGATCACATTCTTCTTATCTACTAGGGTTTGAATCTGCACTTCTTCATTAACAGTTTTGACCTTTCCAGTAGTCCAGAATTGTTCAATACATGAAGCTTGAATCCATCACTTTCAGTGGGTTTATCTAAGAATGCAACCATGTTGTGTGAACTAGCGAACTTTAGGGCAGCCATTGATGTTGGGTTTTGATGATTAACAATGAAATTAAGTTAGGGTTTATGATTAGAGGGTATAACAAAGATTGAAAACGATTAAGTAATTTAAAGAAACCCTCAATTAAAGTATTTATGAAATCACCCTCAATTGAAGTATTTATGAAATCACCCTCAACAGCATTAACTTGAACTAGCAGTACTAAGTTAAGCCTAACAACATTAACTGACCCAGTAGTAGTAACCTAGCAGTAGTAAGTTATGCATGGCAGTATTAACTTAACCAACAATAGTAAGTTTATGCCTAACAACATTAACTAACACTGGCAGTAGTAAGTGTATGCCTAGCAGCATTAACTTTGAGTCACAAGCATTAACTCCAATTTCGTTCCAAAAAGCATTTCCATCATCAATTTTGATTCTCACAAGCTCTCTTTCTGTTTTTATTCTCACTATAGCTCTCAATTCTTTTTCTCATTGAATCACTCTGTTTGTTTTTATATCTCATAGCTCTCTTTCTGTTTTTCATTCTCACTATATCTCTCAATTTTTTTTCTCACAAATACACTCTATCTGTTTTTATTTTCACACATCTCTCTTTCTGTTTTTATGCTCACCAATTTCTCTCATTTCTTTTAACTCATAATTCTCTCTGTCTGTTTTTGATTTCTCTCAATTCTCATAGTATTAATTATACTTAACCGTATTAAGTATAACTAACAGTATTAACTTAGCAGTATTAAGTATAACTAGCAGCACTAATTATACTTAACAGCAGAAACTTAAACTCAAATTTCCATCCTTAGCAGCTTTTACATTCCTTTTCAATCATTATTTGTGTATAATCTGCTGCATATGAACACAATTAGCCTCCCCATAATCAATACTTTAGAGGTTAAGCATTCCAATACTTGCAATTAGATATACAAATCTGCTAACATCAAATGCTTTTGTGAAAATATGCAACATTCTGATCTGTATGAATCTTTATCATCTGAATAAGCTTCTTTTCATTAGAATCTCTGATAAAGTGTTGCTTAATCTCAATGTGTTTTGTCTTTGAGTGGAAAACAAGGTTCTTCACTATGCAAATAGTACTCTTATTATCAATATGAATCTTAGTATGCATAAAGTTATATCCATAATCCAACAATTAATTTTGGATCCAAAGTACCTATCCATAGCAATTTGAAGCAGCTATATACTCAGCTTCAGTTGTGGAATTAGCAACCACAGTCTGCTTCTTGCATTGCCATGAAATCAATCTACACCCTAGGAATTGACAACCTCCTATTGTGGACTTCCTATCTAAGCTTCCTCCTGCATAGTCACAGTCAGTATATGCCATTAAATTAAAAGGTGAATCCTTGGGATACCAAAGGACCAATTTAGGTTGACCTCTTAAGTATCTAAAGATCCTTTTCACAGTATGAAGATGTGAACTTTTAGGATTGACTTGGAATCTTGCACAAGCATATACTACAAACATAATATCAGGCCTTGGTATGTGTTTAAATACACATACCTTTTACCTAATAAAACGAGCTAAAAAGACCAATAATGACCAATAAATACATAAAAATGCATTGTATTCGTTTGTATTGTAAATTGTGTCTTGCAGGTAACAGATATTGCATAAAAGGACAAAAAACGAAGTAAAACGGACAAAACCGAGCACGGGAATAAAAAGAGTATAAGAAATCAAAGCCGGAGGCGAATTTATCTTAAAAATAATCCTGTTAATCCTTTAACTTAAAAGAAACCCTAAAAACAAATCGTTAGTCCTAAACAGCGTGCACAGTTAGTCCTTGAGGACTTACACCGTTAGTCCTTATAAATTTCACCATAAATCCATAATCCCTTTTTACTACATCCGGCCCAATTTGATAAACCAGCCCAACACCTTATAATAACCCGAGTCCACCAGCCTTATAACCCCTTACTTGGATCCCTTTTAACCCACCAAACCCGACCCATCATATCAAACAATAATAAAAAAAACCAACCCACCAAAGTTATAACCCGCCATTGTTACTATTCACCATCCCCTACCTTTTTTACGCTGTAACATTACACCAGGGTTAAACCCCCACTAAAACCCCCTTCTAGAAGAACCCCTGCCACGTCAGTCAAGGAATGACAGAGTGGCGATCCCAAGAAAGGTTATTGGACAGAGGACGACGTGGACAAGATCAAATGCCAAAATAAAGGCTAAAGAAACACAAGGGCGATTCAATGGACAAGATTAAAGCTTTTCACTCCTCTCACACAAGAAGCACAAAGAAGACCTAGATCCTTCCATCACCTCCTATAAATAGAGGCTTAGTTTCTCAGTTTTAGGTGTTCTTTTCCAGTGTTCTTTTTCTTGTATTTTTATTTACAGTTTTTAAGCTTATTGTTATTTCCTTTCAAGTATTGTAAACGTTTTTAAGTATTAATGAAAGTTTGAGGTATTGAAAGAAATTCGTGTTTGATTCTTTGTTGAGTTGTTTAAGCTTTAAGCTATGAAAACAGCTTATGATCTCACCTAAAGCTTCACTAAGCTTTAAGTTTCTTATTCCTTAAACTGTTTTGGTTCTTGCTTATCTAAAACCGTTTTATCTTTAAAATCCACCAAAAATCACCCAAAAAGAGCTTTTATGGATGATAAGCCAATTCTGGAAGGGCTTATGGGTTTTACTAGCTTGTCTTTGACAAGCTAGAGCTTGTAGATCAGCTTATTATAAGCACTTTTTGCCCTGTTTAGAGCAAGGGCTTTTGTAAGTTCAACTTTTCATTTTTAGCTTATTTACTTTTCAACTTATCGTCTTGCTTATTTACTATTGCTACTGCTTATTTATTCTTATCTATGCTTATTATTGTGTTATGTTAATGTTTATTGCTTATTGGTAGTTTAAATATCATTTTAACATAAATCTGTCATAAAAAAAACCAAAAACATAGCTTTAGCTTATTTCTTGTTTAAAAGTGGTGTTTGATCATTAAAATTTGCTTATTAGACTTGTTTTAAACTATTTAATATCTGATATTTTAAATTAAAGCTTAAACTCAAAGTTTTATAAGCTAAAAATTGCCTTTTGAACTTGTTAAGGGGTGTTTGGCACAAGCAATACTAACCTAGGTTAATACTGTTTGATGGCCTTTTGACCCTTAAGCCAAGTTTGATAAGCTTAAACTAAGCTTATAAATCTGTTTTCAAAGTTTACAAATGTTAAAATTAGTTTTTAAGGTTTCATATAGCATTAGTGTGAATCTGTGGACTTTAAGCTTATTAAAACAGCTTATGTGATAAGTACTTTGAAAACAGCTTATAAGTGTTGGTTTTGTGTTGTTTATGGTTTCTAAATGCAGTAGAAGTAATGTGGTAAAGTTTTGAAATGGTGTATTGAGTTTTCAATAAAATTTGTCATAAGTTGTTAAGTCACAGTTTTAAAAGTCTAAAATCCACTTTTCAATCTTAAATTTAGTCAAGTAAATGTTAGTTTTAAGATCTGAAAATAATAGCATAGTTAGTTTATAGTCTAAAGTCAATCTGTTTAAGCTTATTTAGTGGTTTAGTGCTTATTTAGTCATCTGAATTCTAGGCTGCAAGTAGCATTTCATTTTGCATAAAAAAATTAGAAAAACCAAAAACATAGTTTTTAGTGTAAACACCAATATTCAGTAGCTCACAACTAGCTTATAAGTTTTTCAAAATACTTATTTTTGGCTTATTCTGGTAGTTTATAGGATAAAGTTAATATGTTTTAGGTTTGAAGAATTAGCTTATTGGTTATCTAGCTTAACAGTAGCTTAAAAGTCCCTATTTGGACTGAATTGAGTAGTTTTTTAGCCAAAAAGCTTAATTACTGTTCTGAGCTTATGGCCTATTAGGAATGCTTATTTTGGGATTAGTTTTGCTTATTAGGTCTAGGTAGTTATCTTATTTTAGCTTATTTGTTTTCAATTTGCTTTTTGAGTCTAAAAAGATCACACAGTTTAGCTTAAAAGTCTCATAAGGTCTTAATTTTCAAAACTGTCAATCTTTTTATAAGCTAATTCTAGGCTTATTTTAAGTTCTGTCAAAATCTCTTTTATTAAAGTTGCTTATTTTTGTGTTAAAAAGCTTTTTCATAAAAAAAAATTTGCAAAACAAAAATGTTATGTCATATAGGGAAGTCCTAGGCTTGAACCCGGGACCTCAACCTTAACTGCATAACATTTTAACACACTTTCCACTACCAACATGCCTAAAGGTCCTTTTTCGTTAAGACTTTCCCCCCACTTATTCTTTTTATGACGCTTTTTTGCCAATTAAGCCTTCAGACCTTTGTAGCTTATTTCCAGCTTATTCCAATAAGCTGTTGGACCCATTTTATTTTTCCTAGGAATATAGATATTCAAAGTTGCTTTTTGTGACTTTTTCTCAGTTTTTTATAAATTAGTTTAATATTTTTTATAATATTTTTAGATTAAAACAGTTTTTAATTCATAAAAAATAAATAAAAGTCAAGAAAAAATATAATTCTTTTTTCTAAAATTATTTTTAATCATTTAGGATTTATAAAAAATAAAAAATAGTTTTAAGTATAAATTTTAATAGTTTAGGTATTAAGTGGCGTTTTTAGATTCCCGTTAACGTTTTTAGTTTAAATTTTTAATTGTTTTCGTTTATAGCTTGCCTTTATTTGTTTTTGCATGTTAATCGTAGAATTAGAATCCAAAATCAAAATCCTTGAAATCATTCAAAGCACGCGATCACGAACTTAACCGATTTTCAATTCACGCTTCGTCGGGATACGACTCGGGAAGGTTTTGAATTTTACTTTGGATAAAAGTAATCTTCTTAAATCCTTACGGAATACTTATTACTATACTATAATTGATATTAACCTTATATACGTATTTGGAGACGAATCAATTTTTGGCGCCGCTGCCGGGGAGGTGTGTATCGAATATCGTGTTGAAGTTTGAAGATTAGTGTTTTGAAGACCCTTCCTCGTGAAGTTATCATTTAATTACTTTCTTTTATATAAAAAACTAAAAAAATACAAAAATATTTTATTTTTCTCGATTTATTTTCGTAGATTTATTAGAAAAATCAAAAAATACTTTTCCTAAAGTATTTCAAAAACCAAAAAAATTGTAAAACAACAAAAACAACCGTTGTGTCACTTGTGAAATCGGCTCACTTTTAGATTACAAACTTTAAGAGAGGTTTAAGGAGGGTTGATCCTACGAACTTCGACCCGAAAGGAGAAGGTTTTTAAAACGCTTCGCGCTTACCCGCTCCTCCGCTTCTTTGTGCGTTTTCTAAAGAGCTACCGTACACTTGTTTGATTATCGGTTACAATTTTTTTTATTTTCTCTTATTTTGTTCTTAGTGTATGCAAACTCGCTCTTCTTCAAAATTCGTTGGTGAACCTTCTACGAATCCTACTTCTACGATTCCAAAACGTCGTAATCGTAGACGTTCTAAACAAAGAGTCGAACCGTTTTCTCTTGTAGAGACTCCCGTAGTTACGATGGCCGATCAACGTACTATGGCGGAATTACTCCGTGCACCCACCGAGGGTTATGCGGAGGCAATCGTACTACCACCCATTCCCGCTGAGCATTTCGAGCTCAATCATAGTCTAATCAATCTTGTAACTTCAAAACAATTCTTCGGTTTTGAGAAAGAAGATCCTCATGCTCATATTCGATATTTTAACAAGATTACTTCTACGTTGAAGTACAAAGATGTGCCCGAATTTGGCTCGACAAAGAACCTTCTTGTTCTATTCTCACTTGGGACAATCTTGTGTCTAAGTTTATTAACCATTTCTTTCCTTTCTCAAAAACAACAAATCTCCAGAATGAAATTTCAAATTTTCAACAAAAGTTTGAGGAAACATTTAGTGAGGCATGGGACCATTTCAAGGATCTTCTTTATGCATGCCCACATCACAGTTTTACCGAATTGCATCAACTCAATACCTTCTACAATGGTTTAAACCCATCCGTCAAGATTCTTTGAATTCTGCCGCCGGTGGCAATCTTTTGGAAAGAAGTGCACAAGATGTGTTGAAAATTATTGTAAACAAATCAAAAGTTCATAATTCAAGAAACAAACCTATTGTTTCTCAAGTGAAATCAAGTAATGTTGATTCTTCAGAGATAGCTAGTGCCGTGACTAGTGCCATGACCGCGATGTTTAAACAACATCAAGTAACCCCTGCTCCATCTTTCGTAAAAGCTATTGAGGAATCTTGTGTTACTTGTGGCGGTGCTCATTCTTACCGACAGTGTCTTGCCACCGATGGCAATACTTTTTCGGGCTATCAAGACAATATTTAAGGATATGTTTCAGCAGCCGCAGTGAACTGCAATCAGGGAAATACCGGTTATCATCCCCAGAGTGTAGCTAATCAGTTTCGACCACCCGATTTTACTCAACTGAATGTGCAAAATCAAGGGTTTAACCAGAATCGAGAAAATAACTTCAATCAAGGAAATATGTCTTACTAAGCTCCGATTCAAACTCAAGTTACTACTTCGAGTGACTTGGAGAAATTTAAGAAAACGAATGAGGCTAGTATGCAAGCCATGAGAAATCATATCAGTAATTTAAAATCAGAATTAAGAAATGAAATGCAGTCTACAATGCAAAATCAAAATAATACACTCAAGAATGAAAGGAGGAATGAAATGGAAGCTACAATGTCAAATCAAACCAATGAGCTTAAGAATATGATAGCTAGTTTTTTCCAAATAAATACCGCTTCTTCTTCGGGCTCGGATTCACTTCCAAGCAACACCGTTGCTAACCCAAGGGGAGACTTGAAAGCAATCACCACCCGAAGTGGTATTTCTTATGATGGACCTCGAATTCCACCTTCTTTCTCTCCTCTTCCCAAGGTGGTGGAACGTGAACCTGAGGTGACAAAGGATACGGTGCAACCGAGCACCAAAAACATCCAACCTCCGGTAGTCCAAATTCAAGCTCCATTTGATGAGCCTGTTGTTGCTCCTAAGCCTAAACCGTCTATACCTTATCCTTTTGAGAGCCAACAAGCAAAAGCTCTGTGAAAAAAGATGATAATCTAGCTTTGAAGTTTGTTGAAATCTTTTGGGAATTACACTTCGAGCTCAGTTTCGCGGATGCTCTTCTACATATGCCAGAATTTGCTTCAATGTTTAAAAGTCTCCTTAATAGCAAAGAAAAATTGTTTGACTTAGCCAAAACACCGATGAATGAGAATTGTTCGGCGGTTATCCTAAAAAAGTTGCCCGAAAAACTTGGAGACCCCGACAAGTTTCTTATTCCATGTGATTTTTTGGAGTTAGTTGAATGCTTAGCCTTGGCCGATCTTGGTGAAAGCATCAACTTGATGCCTCTTTCCATATGGAAGAATCTCTCACTCCCCGAACTTACTCCTACTCGAATGATTCTTGAACTTGCAGACCGATTAACTACTAGTCCATCCGGTATTGCTGAAGATGTCTTTGTTAAAGTAGGAAAGTTCCATTTTTCGGCTGACTTCGTAGTCGTTGATTATGTTGTTGATCCTCGGGTTCCCTTAATTCTCGGGAGACACTTTTTGAGGATGGCACGTGCTTTGATTGATGTTTATAGTGAAGAATTAACTCTCCGAGTTGATGATGAAGCCATAACCTTTAAAGTTGGTCAAACTTAGAGATACTCCTACAATAATGCCAAATCGGTTAATCGAATCGATGTCATCGACGTTTCATGTGAGGAGTATGCTCAAGAAGTGCTCGGTTTTTTGGATAGTTCTAAAAGTGGCAATCCCACTCCGTCTTTGATCCTATCATTTCTACTTCTTTTCCCTCTCTCACACCTTTTGAAGGAGGTGACTTCATTTTGGAAGAAATCGAAGCCTGTCTTACAAATGATTCAATTCCACCAAGAATTGATGATGCCGACTTTGATCCGGAGGGAGACCTTCTTCTACTCGAGAAGTTATTAAATAATGATCCATCATCTCTTCTCCCTCCGAAGGAACTTCATTTTGAGGAAATTAAAATGATGAAATCTTCTATCGATGATCCTTCCGAGCTTGAGCTCAAGGATTTACCGTCTCATCTTAAATACGCGTTTTTTGAAGGAACCGATAAATTGCCTATCATAATTTCTAAAGAAATAAAAGATGAAGAAAAGGCCGCCCTTTTAAAAGTTCTTAAGTCACACAAACGGGCCATCGTATGGAAAATTTCTGACATTAAGGTTATCGACCCTAGTTTTTGCACTCATAAGATCTTAATGGAAGACGATTTCAAACCGGCGATTCAACATCAACGAAGGGTTAATCCAAAAATTCATGAGGTTATCAAAAAGGAAGTTATCAAACTCCTTGATGCCGGATTGATTTACCTTATCTTCGATAGTCCGTGGGTGAGCCCCGTTCATTGTGTGCCTAAAAAAGGTGGTATGACAATAGTCAAAAATGAAGATAATGAGTTGATTCATACAAGACTAGTTACCGGATGACGTGTTTGTATATATTACCGTAAGCTTATTGATACGACTCGTAAAGATCATTTTCCGTTGCCTTTTATGGACCAAATGCTCGAACGATTAGCGGGAAACGAATACTATTGCTTTTTAGATGGATTTTCTAGATATTTTCAAATTCCCATTGACCCGCAAGACCAAGAGAAGACTACCTTTACTTTCCCTTATGGGATGTTTGCCTACCGACGTATGCCTTTCGGTTTATGTAATGATCTGGGCACGTTCCAAAGGTGCATGATGGCCATTTTCCACGACATGATCGAGGAAACAATGGTGGTCTTTATGGATGATTTCTCGGTCTTCGAGAATTCTTTCTCGTCATGCCTCTCCTATTTAGACAAAATGCTAAAATGGTGCGAAGACACTAATTTAGTTCTAAATTGGGAGAAATATCATTTTATGGTAAAAGAAGGCATCATTCTAGGGCATAAGATTTCAAAGTCCGGGATTGAGGTTTACAAAGCTAAAATTGATGTTATAGCTAAACTCCTTCATCATACTTCCGTTAAAGGTGTTCAAAGTTTTTTAGGTCACACCGAGTTCTAGCGTCGATTTATCTAAGATTTTTCTAAAATTGCTCGGCCGCTGATTCATCTTCTTGAAAAAGAAACCCTGTTTGTTTTTTTAAAAGAATGTATTGAAGCATTTAATATACTTAAGAAAAAGTTAACCGAAGCCCCGATTTTAGTTTCCCTCGATTGGGACCTACCATTTGAAATTATGTGCGACGCTAGTAATTACGCGGTAGGTGCAGTCTTGGGGAAACAAAAGACCAAACATTTTCAGCCTATACACTATGCAAGTAAGACCATGACGGATGCTCAAATACATTACACGACTACGGAAAAAGAGTTATTAGCCGTGGTGTATGCTTTCGAGAAATTCCGGCCTTACTTAGTCTTATTAAAGACCATAGTGTATACGGACCACTCGGCTCTCAAATATCTTCTTGCTAAGCAAGATGCTAAGCCGAGATTGCTCCGGTGGATTCTCCTACTCCAAGAATTTGATGTCATTATTCGTGATAAAAAAGGAGCGGAGAATCTCGCGGCCGACCACTTATCTAGATTAGAAAATCCTCATCAAGGTGATCTCGAGAAAAAGGAAATTAATGAAACATTTCCTCTCGAGACCCTCAGAATGATAACTTTTCATGGTGATTCTAGTACCCCATGGTTTGCCGACATTGCAAATTACCATGCGGGGAATTTTATAGTGAAAGGGATGTCGTCCCAACAAAAGAAGAAATTCTTTAAGGACGTTAAGCATTATTTTTGGGACGACCCCTACTTGTTTAAGATTTGTGCGGATCAAGTGATTAGACGATGTATTCATGGACAAGAAGCCGTTGATATCCTCACGGCATGCCATAATGGACCCACCGGGGGACATTATGGTGCGAACTACACCGCTAAGATAGTCTTCGATTCCGGTTTCTATTGGCCGACAATTTACCGCGATGCCCATGACATGGTGAAGTCATATGACTCATGTCAATGTCAAGGCAAAATCTCGCAAAAAGATAAAATGCCTCAAAATGCAATTCAAGTATGCGAGATCTTTGACGTGTGGGGCATCGATTTTATGGGACCATTCTCGTCTTCTAGAGGGAACAAGTACATTCTTGTGGCCGTCGACTACTTGTCCAAATGGGTTGAAGCGAAAGTGCTCCTCACTAATGATGCCCAAGTTGTTGTAAAATTCTTGAAATCTCTTTTTGCCCGATTTGGGACTCCTTATGCTATAATTAGTGATCGCGATACTCACTTTTGTAATGATTAATTTGCAAAAGTTATGCTTAAGTATGGATTTACTCACCGTCTTTCTACCATGTATCATCCACAAACGAGTGGACAAGTGGAGGTTTTAAATCGTGGTTTGAAACACATTTTAGAAAGGACTATAAGTGAAAACCATGTTTCATGGTCCGATAAGTTAGATGATGCGTTATGGGCCTTCCGTACCGCTTTCAAAACACCCATCGGGTGTACTCCTTATAAGCTTATGTACGGAAAGGCTTGCCATCTTCCTATCGAACTTGAACACAAGGCCTATTGGGCCTTGAAATATTGTAATTTTGACCTTAAGACCGCGGGTGATCACCGAAAAGTTTAAATGAATGAATTAAATGAACTTCGGGATCAAGCCTACGAGAACTCTTTAATCTACAAAGAGAAAACAAAGAGGATTCATGACTCTAAGAATAAAAACCGTGTTTTCAACGTTGGTGGTCGGGTTCTTCTCTTCAATTCTCGATTAAAGATTTTCTCGAGAAAGCTCAAAACCCGTTGGACCGGACCGTTCACTGTTGCTAAAGTTTTCCCCTATAGAACCATCGAGTTATCTCAAACAAATGGACAAAATTTCAAGGTGAACAGTCATAGACTTAAACATTATTTTCGAGGGGAAATACCACAAATGGTTGTCCCGAATCTCCAAACTTTCCCCATGGACTACTAAATTCGAGGTCGAGTCAGGCTCGTGACTCGATTATCAAAAACAAGCGCTTCACGGGTGGCAACCCATGCTTATCCTTAGTAGTAGTATATTAGTATAATTATTATCAATAAGTGTGATGTAAGGAGGCTCGCCTCTTCCTTTATCGTGTTTCGTGTTTTGTATTTTTTGTCCAGGATTGCCCCAGATTATAAAGACTCGTGCTCGTGGTTTTGTCCATCGTCCACTCGATCTTTAATCCTTCACATGCTTATATATGGGAATCCAATATCCTAGATCTTATTGATTCATGTTTATCTATTAGCATACTTAATAAACGGCTTTAGATTTGCGTAGAGACCCCTTAATATTTGGATTATGCCTTGAAACTAGTATGGGGGTGACAGTCTCACATTGAGGACAATGTGTAGTTCTAGTATGGGGGGATCTTTTAATTCGACCTTACTTGCATTTGCCTTGTCATCACGTAACCCTGTTTTTCCACAAAAATAGCAAAAATAATAGCAAAAATATGCCAAAATTTAAAAAAAATTCAAAAATAGAATAAGTGTTTTGACACGTAGTTTTGTCTTTTTAAAGAATAAATTTTGACTTGATCGAGCATGTTGCGCTCTAGCTTGCCCCTTAACTTATATAAATTTAAGCTTTTGCTAGTCTTTTATACAAGAAGCTTTAAAACACGAATTCTAGCTTGAAAAGAGCCAAGAGTTTGCAAGTTTCCATGATAGACTTTAAATATGCTAAGCTTGTTTTTATTAGACTAAGCGTTCGCGGATCTTGTTATTAAATATTTTAAATTTGCGAAGAACGAGAAATGATAGAGTTCTATATAAGTTAGATGCTAAACATAGAGTAGTTGGAACTCTTTAAGGCTCATAGAGGTTAATTGTGGCTTTTTGCTCCCATAAGCTTAATAAACGTTATATAATTGTTAAAGTTACTTTAGGTTTTTGCGATTCTTAGTTTAAATCACTTCGTAGAGATTCTTCTGGTAAAATTAAGGTATACATCGAGGTTTTGTCAGTGTTGTAGGGAAATAAGCTACCGATTCTTGACGGCTCGCTACCGTTGTCTAGGTAGTTAAAAGACTACAGGACTTGAAATTTGGCTAATAATAATAAGTTATGTAATAAACCAAAGCCGAAATAAGACCACTACCTCTTGCCAGCTCACAACCGATGTGGTAGTTGTTTAAAGGGTGGAGGTAATAATAATAATAAAAACTATGGTCTGATAAAAGTTTATTGCCTCTTGCCGGCTCACAGCCGATGTGGCAGTCTTCTAAATAAGGCACATAGTAATAATCCAAGACCGATAAAAGTTTGATGCATCTTGCCGGCTCATAACCGATGTTGCAGCCTTCAAAAAGGTCGAGGATCACCAAGGTCAAAATAAGACTCCTGGACCATGGTCGGCTCGCATACTGATGTGGTTGTTGTTTAAAGGACCGAGGTTTAATAATGTTGCAATAATAATAATAATAAAGCCAAATTTTGACTTCGAGGTTATCTAAAAAGGATAACCCCTAAATCATGCGAAATTAGAACTTTAATGTGTACCTTATTCTCACCATATCGTCTCTTTAGGAAAGGATTTCAAACTAATTATGGTCTAAACCGGGTTTACTTTATATGAATAAGACATTAATTTATTTGTCACAAATAATAATAATGAAATCTTTAGAGGATCTAGGAATAAGGGAGCGGAAAGTAGCTATGCATCCATAATTAGCATTTATGAGTAGTGTTAGCATTTTAGTTTGTATTTAACAATGATTTCATTTTTAAGCTTGGTTTAGGGCGGGTGAAAAATCAAGGACGGTGAATTTATCCTTTTTAGTGTTTCTTGTTCCGTGAAGTTATGATATGGATGAATGTTAATAACAAATGCATAAAAACAATAAAACGGGGGGCTTTTCAAAACTAGTGATTTCTTAATCCCCTTAGATGAATACTTAGCTACTTTTTGAGGTAATTAGTCTAAGGGGGTTGAAATTTTTAGTTTTCTAAGTGTGTATTTATGACATTGCGTGAGGACACGGCAATAGCTTAGTATGGGGGATTTTGGCATGTGCTTAAATACACATACCTTTTACCTATTTAAACGAGCTAAAAAGACCAATAATGACCAAAAACAGATAAAAATTGCATTATATATGTGTATTTTGTGATTTGTGTCTTGCGTGTACGGATATGATCTAAAATGGACAAAAACAAAGCAAAACGGGCAAAACCAAGCACGAGAATGGAATGAGCGCGAAAAATCGAAGCCAACGGCGTATACATTTTTAATGGTCCAACCCGTACCCATTTTAATAGGCCGGGTCAGCCCATTAAGGGTTATACTTATTAACCATAAGCCTTAACCCATTTATTATAAATCCTAAACCCATTTCATATCTATGTCTAGCCAAATTAAGCCAAAGCCCAATAACCTGACCCATGTCACCCTTTTATATAATAAGGTCAACCGAGTCAATATTACTGTGCTCTTTTCCCTTTTCCCTCCCTTTTTATTTTTATAAGGAAAGCAATAACCAGGGTAAAATAAACCAAGTACTCGTCCAAAGGCTTTTAGAAGTACAATCCCCTGACACGTCTGACACGTTTAGGAACCACGCTAGCAATCCCACATCATTTGATTGGATGATGGGACGTGTACACAATCCAACGGTCAAGATGATATGATTTGGAGACTTGATGGAGGGCCAAGATTAGAGGATTGAGGAGCGTCCTAAAGGCTAGAAGGTTCCTCTCACTCCTATAAAAGGAGGCCTCCACACACAGAATGAGTGGTGTAGGACTTTAGCTTAAGTTGTAGTAATTTTTAGCTTTTCAGTAGCTTATAGGTTAAATTTCATGTAATTTACTTTCCAGAGCATTGTAATCCTTCAATTTTCAATAAATGTCAGCTTTCATTCAAATTCATGTTTTAATTCAAGTTAATTTCTTAATGCAATGTTGTTTAAATTGATCATAATCTCCTTATAAGCTCTTTATTACTACATAAGCTTGCTTCTACTCAGTTAAGCTTTTAAAAGCTTAACTAAGTTTAGAAATTCACTTTAAGTCTCCTCTAAATTACCTTAGCTTAAAATTTGGATGATAAGCCAATTATGGAAGGGCTTATAGACCTTACTAGCTTATGCAAACAAGCTAAAGCTTGTTGATAAGCTCTTATGAGCATTTCAGATCCTTGTTTGAGCTAGGATCAATGTACACATTCCATTTTCCATTTTTAGCCTTATAACTTGTTTTAGCTTATTTACTGCTTATTGTTGCTTATTACTATTTACTTAGACTATTATTGCTTTAAATTGTCTGCTTATAGTTTAGATTTAATTAGTTTATGCTTTTGCTTAAAACTGTCTAAAAATCCAAAAATATGGCTATTGTTCTAGCTTATTGATTAGAGCTTAATTATGGTTAAAAATTGCTTAAAAGTTCTTCACATACTAATATCTTAATTTGTTTAAAATTTTATAGCTTTTATTCATCTTCTTTAAGCTTAAAAATGGATTTCATAAACTTTAAGGAGTGTTTGGCACAAGCAGTTTTAACTTGTGTTAAAACTACGTGTTAGCCTTTTGGTCCTTAAGCCAAATTTGAAATGCTCAAATTAAGCCAAGAAGTAACTGTATAAAAGTTCTTAAGGTTTTAAAATCAGATTTAAGGTTTAAGCTCATTATAGTTTGAATCTGTGTAGCTTAGCTTATTAGAACAATTGAAATTATTATATCTTGATTAATGGCATTTAGGTGTTTAATTCATGCTTGTTTTGAGTCTATAATGCAGTAAAAATTAGTTAATATAAGTGTGCAATTGTCCTTTGGTTTTAGAAATAATCTGTCACAATTTCTAAATGTTACCTTCAAAGTTTAAGAGCCAGTTCTCAATTGCCATTTTTAGTTAGATTTAGTTTGTTTTAGGGTCTTATATTGATAGAATAAGCTCATTGGACATCTAGCTTGATCTGTTTTTAGCTTTTGAGCTTTTGCATTAGCTTTTACCAGCTTATTTTAGGTCTGCAAATTAGCCTTTTAGTCTTTTCAAAATCTTAAAAAAAACAAAAGACTAGCTTATTGATATAGTAGCTTAAAATTAAGCTTGAAAATGCCCTTTTGGTCTGTTTGGTTAGCAGTTTAGCCAATTTTGCTTATTCTGTTTTTTTTTGCTTATTCAGCTTATTAGAATTGCTCATTTAGGTTTAGAATTTCTTATTAGGATTAGTTTAAGGTCTGTTCAGTTTGTATGTTAGCTTATTGAGCTTCACCTAGCTTATTCAGATTTAGTTTTAAAAATCCATAGTTTTTCTTAGCTTTCTGTCATTTTTTTGCTTATTCTGTCGCTTATTATGGTTTTGTGCAAAAACGTTGTTTACAAAGTTACTTTTTTAGCTTTATTAGTTAGCTTTTACAAAAAGAAAAATTAAAAAAATTAATTTTCAAAAAGGGAAGCCACGGGGGTCGAACTTGTGACCTTCCACTTTTTTATAGCACAATCTACACACACAATCCGTACACTGCCCTTGGGTCTTTTCATAATCTTTTGCAACATTTATTCTTAATACCCTTTTTTTAGTTTTAACCCTTCTAGCTCTTGTTTTCATGCTAGTTTATAAAGCCCGTATTTCAGATGTTTTATTTTTCTTAATTAATTTTAGTGTAAGTACTTTTAGTAATTTTAGCAATTTTATAAATAGTTTAGAATTATTTCAGTAATATTTTAGATTAAACTTGTTTTTAATTTATAAAATAAAAAAAAATCAAAAAAATATAATTATTTTTTTAAATTTATTTTCAGTCATTTAGAATTTTATAAAAATGATAAAAATTAGTTTTAGGGTTAAATTTTATTTATTTAGGTATTTTTGTGCGTTTTTAGATTCCTGTTAACTAAAAACTATATTGTTTTTTAGCTTTTAACCATTAGTTGCCTTATTGATTATTGCTTTTTCTTGGCTTCCTTTGCATCTTTTAGTTTTAGAAATCAAAAACAAAAATACTCGATATTCAATCATTCAAAACAAAATACTTCCGTAAATTTCTAATTCACTTCTCGTCGGGATAAGACACTGGGGATATATACTTTGTTTGTCCCTCTAGCAATTTCTATATTAATAGAGAAATATCTATACTTATAAACTATTTGGTATTATTTTAGAATATATATTTTATTATATATATACTATTATTTTATTCAAATAAGTTTTTGGCACGCTTTTTCTGCGGGGAAGAGGTGTACGATTTCTCGCAAAAAGTATGTGAAGTTAGTGCCTTGAAGATCCTTTCCCGTGAAGTTATTTTTATAATTTTCTATTTTCTTTTATAAAACCATAAAAATACAAAAATCTTTGTTTTCAATTTATTTTTAAAATACCAAAAAAAAATTAGAAAACATAAAAATCACCCATTGTGTCACTTAGTGCAACGGCTCACCTTTAGATTTACAAACTTTAAGAGAGGTTTAAGGAGGGTCGATCCAACGAACTTCGACCCGAAAGGAGAAGGTTTTTAAAATGATCTCGCCTTACCCGCTCTTCCGCTTCTTTGTGCGTTTTTTCAGAGGAGCTCATACACTTGTTCGATTATCGGTTACAAAAATATTTTCGTTCTATCTTATTTTTCTTATCTTGTTTTTAGTGCATGAGCACTCGCTCTAATTCTTCTAATCTATTTTCTCTGCTTCGAGACCCAAGTGTCTTATCTCGACGCGAAGGAATTTAGGTGAAGCGTCATCTCTTTTCAACTTCATAAGAAAGTTCATGTGTGATTCCCTAATAATAACACGGGACCGCTTCTGTGGTGCCCCCTTCTCACTTATAATAATGGTCCACCTCCAGTGGTGAGACCTAACGGGCAAGCTCCTCGATCAATGGAGGAGTTGTGCCAACCATCTATAGATGGACGGGGCGGACTAATTACCCTGATTCTAATTCAAGCAACGGATTTTGGACTTCGTCATCACATGATACAACAAAGGTTCTAAAACATTGCCAAATTTTCACGGTTTTTACAGGCGACGATGCCATTAAAATATTGATAAATTTTTGGAAATTACTCAACATATGAAACAAAATGGGGTCTCTGATGACGCCTTCGTTTATCTCTTTTCCCATATTCCTTGACGCATCATGCTATCGCATGGTATGATCGCCTTCCAAGGAATTCCATTTACTCTTTCGACGATATGATGAGATAAATTTCTCTCAAAATATTTTCCTCCTTCCATGGTGACTAAGTTAAGGAACGAGGATCAGAAAATTTGAGCACTAAAACCGCCACGAATTGTTATTTGAGGCTGGCAGCGTTAATAAATTGTCCATTGATCGGTGTCCTAACGCCATAATGCTCTGGTTTACACAAATTGATACATTTTATAATGGTTTGACATTAATTCATCGGGACACCATCAATGTTGCAGTGGGAGGCACTTTTATGCAAAAGACACTGGAAGAATGTTACGAATTGATCGAGAACATGACCACTCACCACAACCATTAGGACACTTCAGCAACTCGAGACGAGACATCTAGAACTATCTCTTCTACTACTACTACTGAGAGTCCAGAAGTTGTTCGACAATTGGAATTAATGAATAATATTTTTGTTGAAATGATAGCACAAATACAATCTATAAAATTTGTGAATCAGAAATGCAGAGACTTTGGGTGGTCCCATTCTTTACCGAGTGCCCAGCCGCCGATGGCCTAAAACACTCAAGAGGCCGCTTATGCTACTACGGGTAACTATAATCTGGGGAGTAATCCTACCAACCGCAAGGTTAGTAATTTGCTTTAGCTATCGCTACAAATAATTACACTCGGGACCACAGTTTCAATCAAATCCAGAATGTGCAAAAAAATAATCAAAACTGATACAATCAAAATCAAAATCAAGGGAATTTTCAAGCCCCGAATTATCAAGTTTCTAACTCCGAACATCAAGAAGAGGGCAAATTTCAATCTAAGGAAACAAAATTATCAAGCTCCTATCTTCAAGCTTATACGAATTATCAAGATCAAGTTGGACCATCAAACGAGTTAACAAACTTTACATGAAGGTAATGAGCTCGTTAAGAGCAATGCAAACTCAAATGACGAACATGAAGACGGAATTGCGAAATGAGTTCAAATCTACGATTGGATTGCAAGAAACCATATAAAATAGAAAATCAAAAACTAATCAAATAATGAACATATTAACTAATATGCAAAATCAAAATTCCTCGGGTTCGTGATTCACTGCCTTAGTAATACCAGTTGCTAACCCACGAGAGGGATGTGAAAGCTATCCTAACCGAAGTGGTGGTTCTTTTTGATGGACCTAAGATACCACCTACTTTTCTCTACTCCGGAAGGAAGTGGTGAGCGAGAAACCGAGGTGACAAAGGACAAAGTGTAAAATACAAATTTAGGAAGTACCACATACGTCCAACATCGGTTGGTCCAAGATTCCCCCGATTCAGGAGCCGATGTTGGCTCCGAACCTAAAACCTAAACTGTCAATAACTTTTCTTTACGGCTCTTAATGACCAAAAGCTCCGTGAAAAAGCTAATAATCAAATGTTGAAGTTTCTTCAAATCTTTCAAAGATTACACTTCGATATTAGCTTCACGGATGCTCTTCTTCATATGCCGAAGTTTGCTTCTACGTTTAAGAGTCTTCTAAGTAATAAGGAAAAGTTGTTCGAATTAGCAAATACCCCGTTTTTAATTGAAATATTGTTCCGGCGATGCTCATAAAGGAATTACCGAAAATTGCGGAGACCCCGGTAAGTTTTTAATCCCGTGTGATTTTTCGGAGCTAGATGAATGCTTAGCCTTGGCCGATCTTGGCGCTAGCATTAATCTAATGCCTCTTTCCGTATGGAAGCAGCTTTCGCTCCCGGAACTCACTTCGACCCGCATGACACTCGAACTCGCAGACCGATCGGTTGCTCATCCAAAAGGTGTCGCTGAAGATGTTTTTGTAAAAGTAGGAAAGTTTTATTTTCTGGCCGACTTCGTTGTAGTTGATTACGATCTTGATCCTCGGGAGACCTTTCTTGAGGACGGAAAGAGCTTTAATCGATGTTTATGGTGAAGAATTAACTCTACGAGTCAATGATGAGGCCATTACATTTAAAGTCGGGCAAACTTCGAGATACTCCCGTAGTTACAAAATGGTTAATCAAGTCAATGTCATAGATGTTCGCTTTTGTTTGGAGGGGAGTTATGCTCAGAAGTGCTCGAATTTTCAGATAGTTCGTCAAGTGGAATCCCACTTTATGGATCCTATCATCGCTTCTTCTTCCCCCTCGTTTACTCCGTTTGAAGGAGGAGATTTCATTTTGGAAGAAATTGAGACTTTTTTACGTACCTCGGAAGAGCTTTCTAAATTGGATGACGATTATTACGACATGGAGGGAGATATTCTTTACCTTGAGAAATTATTGAATGAAGATCCTTCTCCGACTCTACCTTCCGTTGAAGAATGACAAACTTTTAAGCAAAGTTGATGTTACTATGACGAAGCCTTCAACCGAAGAACCTCCAGAACTCGAGCTTAAGGATTTACCGTCTCATTTAGAATATGCATTTTTAGAAGGAACCGATAAATTACCCGTCATAATTTCTAAAGAGTTAAAAGATGAAGAAAAAGCCGCCCTTTTAAAGGTTCTTAAGTCACACAAACGGGCCATCGCATGGAAAATTTCTGACATTAAGGGTATCGACCCTAGTTTTTGTACTCACAAGATCTTAATGGAAGACGACTTCAAACCGGCAGTTCAACATCAAAGAAGGGTAAATCTGAAAATTCATGAGGTTATCAAAAAGGAAGTTATCAAACTCCTTGATGCCGGATTGATTTACCCTATCTTCGATAGTCCGTGGGTGAGTCCCGTTCATTGTGTGCCTAAAAAGGGTGGCATAACCGTAGTTGAAAATGAAGATAATGAGTTAATACCCACTAGGTTAGTTACGGGATGGCACGTTTGTATTGATTACCGAAAGCTATTGATGAACTGTAAAGACCATTTCACGTTACCTTTTATGGATCAAATGCTTGGACGTTTAACGGGAAAAATGATCCTATTGCTTTTTGGATGTATTTTTGAAATATTTCATAATTCCAATTGACCCGCAAGACCAAGAGAAGACCACCTTCACTTGCCCTTATGGGACGTTTGCCTAACGACGTATGCCTTCGGTTTATGTAATGCTCCGGGCACGTTCCAAAGGTGCATGATGGCTATTTTCAGACTGATAGAGGAAACAGGTAGTCGTCATAGACGATTTATCGGTCTTCAGAGATTCTTTCTTGTCTTGCCTCTCCAATTTAGACAAAATGCTAAAACGGTGCGAAGACACTAACTTAGTTCTAAATTGGGAGAAGTGTCATTTCATGGTTAAAGAGGGCATAGTTCTCGGCCATAAGATTTCAAAGTCCGAGATTGAGGTCGACCGAGCTAAAGTTGATGTTATAGCTAAACTCCCTCATCCGACTTCCGTTAAAGGCGTTCGAAGTTTTTTAGTCACGCACGGGGGTTCTATCGTCGTATTTATTCAAAGATTTTTTCTAAAATCGCCCGGCGATGACCCTTTTCTTGAAAAGAAACTCTGTTTGTTTTCTTAAAGAATGTATTTGAAGCGTTTAAATCATACTTATTAAAAAAGTAACCGAAGCCCCGATTTTAGTTACCACGATTGGGACCTAACATTTGGAAATATGTGCGACGTAGTGATTATGCGGTAGGTGAGTCTTGGGGCAACGTAAGACTAAGCATTTTCAGCCTATACACTATGCAAGTAAGACCATGACGGATGCTCAAGCACATTACACTACAACGGAAAAAGAGTTATTAGTCGTGGTGTATGCTTTGAAGAAATTCCGGCCTTACTTAGTCTTATAAAAGACCATAGTGTATACGAACCACTCGGCTCTAAAGTATCTTCTTGCTATAAGCAAGATGCCTAAACCGATATTGCTCTAGTGGATTATCCTACTCCAAGGATTTTGATGTCAATTATTCAGTGATAAAAAAGAGCAAAGTTATTGACGGCCGACCATTTGTCTAAATTAGAGAACCCTCATCACGGTGATCTCAAGAAAAAGGAAATTAATGAAACTTTTACTCGCGAGACACATTGGAATAAATATCTTCTCAATAATAATCAAGATGACACCGTGGTTTTGCCAACATTTCCAATTACCATGCGGGGAATTTTGTAGTAAAAAGGATGTCGTCCCAACAAAAGAAAAAATTCTTTAAGGACGTTAAGCATTATTTTTGGGGAACACCCATTAGTTATTAAGATTTGGTGCGGGTCAAGGGATTAGAGATGTGTTCACGAACAAGAAGCCGTTGATATCCTAACGGCTTGCCATAATGGACCAGCGGGGGGACATCACATGTGCGAATACTACCACTAAAAAAGTTATGCGTTCCAGTTTCTATTGGCGGCATTTACCAAATGCCCATGACATGGTGAAATCATGTGATCTTGGTCAATGTCAAGGCAAATCTCGTAAAAAGATGAAATGCCTCAAAATGCAATTCAAGTATGCTAGGATCTTTGACTTGGTGGAGGCATCACATTTTATAGATCCGTTCTCGTATTCTTAAGGGAACAAGTACATTCTCGTAGCCATCGATTACTTGTCTAAATGGGTTGAAGCAAATTAGTCCCCACTAATGATGCCCGAGTTGTTGTAAAATTCTTGAAATCTCTTTTTGCTCGATTTGGAACTCCTCGTGCTATAATTAGTGATCGCGGTACTCACTTTTGTAATGATCAATTTGCAAAAGTTATGCTTAAGTATGGAGTTACTCATTCGTCTTTTAACGCAGATCATCCATAAACGAGTGGCAAGTAGAGGTTTCAAATCATGGTTTAAAACATATTTTAGAAAGGACTGTAGGTGAAAACCGTGCTTCTTGGTCCGATAAGTTAGATGATGCATTATGGGCCTTCCGTACCGCTTGCAAAAACACCATCGGGTGCACTCCTTATAAGCTTGTGTACGGAAAGGCTTGTCATCTTCCTATCGAACTTGAACACAAGGCCTGCTAGTCCTTAAATCTAAAACATTGTAATTTTGACCTTGAAGACATGCGGTGAACACCCGGAAAGTTCAAATGAATGATATTAAATGAACTCCGGGGATCAAGCTTTACGAGAAATCTTTAATCTATAAGGAGAAAACTAAAGAAAATTCATGATTCTAAGATTAAAAACCGCGTTTTCATCGTTGGTGATCGGGTTCTTCTCTTTCATTTCTTGATTAAAGATTTTCTCGGGCAAGCTCAAAACCAGTTGGACCGGACCGTTCACCGTTGCTCAAGTTTTTCCTTATGGAACCATCGAGTTATCTCAACAGGAATGGCAAATTGCAAGCGTTGAACGGTCAAGACTTAAACACTATTTGTGGAGGGGAATCACCACAAAATGGTTGTCTCGGATCTCTAAACTTTCCCTATGGACCAATAAATGCTGAGGGGTCGAGTCAGCTCGTGACTCGATTATTAAAAAACAAAGGTCTCGCGGGTGCAACCCATGATGTTATCCTTAGTAATAGTATATTAGTATAATATTTAATAAATAAGTGTGATGTGAGGAGGCTCGCCTCTTCCTTTCTCGTGTTTCGTGTTTTGTGTTTTATGTCCAGGATTGCCCCGGATTATGAAGACTCTCGTGCTCGTGGTTTTGTCCATCGTCCACTCGATCTTCAATCCTTCGCATGCTTATATATGGGAATCCGATATCCTTTATCTTATTGATTTAACATTTATCTATTTAGCATACTTAATAAACGGCTTTAGATTTGCGTAGAGAACCTTTAATATTTAGATTATGCCTTAAAATTAGTATGGGGGTGGACAGTCTTACATTGAGGACAATGTGTAGTTCTAGTATGGGGGATCTTTTGATTTAATATTACTTGCATTTGCTTGTCTTCACGTAACCTGTTTTTTCTACAAAATAGCAAAAATTGCCAAGATTAATGTTTTTTTCAAAATAGAATTTAAGTGGTTTTGGCCACGCAGTTTTTGTCTTTTTAAGGAATAAATTATGATTGATCGAGCATGTTCGTAGCTATAGTTGCCCCTTTATCTTATATAATTTATGCTTTTCTAGTCTTTTTATACAAGAAGCTTTAAAACGCGAATTCTAGCTTGAAAGAGCTAAGAGTTTGCAAGTTTCCATAGATAGACTTTAATTATGCCTAAGCTTTTTTATTAGGATAAGCATTCGCGGATCTTTTGTTATAAAGATTTTAAATTATGCGAAGAATAGAAATTGATAGAGTATTTATATTAGTTAGATGCTAAACATAGAGTAGTTGGAACTCTTTAGAGCTCATAGAGGTTAATTATGGCTTTTTGCTCCCATCAGCTTAATAAACATTATATAATAAATAAAGTGGCTTTAGGTTTTTGCGATTCTTAGTTTTGATCACTTCGTAGAGATTCCTTCTGGTGAAAGTAAGGTACACATCAAGGTTTTGTCAGTGTTGTGGGGAAATAGGCTACCGATTCCTGACGGCTCGCTACCGTAGTCTAGGTAGTTAAAAGACCACAGGACTTGAAATTTGGCTAATAATAAGTTATGTAATAAACCGAAGCCGAAATAAGACCACTACCTCTTGTTGGCTCACAACCAAAGTGGTAGTCGTTTAAAGGGTAGAGGTATGAATAATAATAAAACTGTGGGCTGATAAAAGTTTACTGGACCATTGCGGCTCACAACCGTGTGGCAGTCTTCTAAATAAGGCACATAGTAATATCCGACTGATAAAAATTTGCTGATCTTGCTAGGCTCACAACCGATGTTGCAGGCTTCTAAAAGGTTGAGGAATTTACGAGGTCGAAATTATGACTCTGAACATGTGCTGGCTCGGCATACAATGTGGCAGTTGTTTAAAGGACCGAGGTTTAATAATGTTGCAATAATAATAATAAAGCCAAATTTCGACTCCGGGGTTATCTAAAAAGGATAACCCCTAAATCGTGCGAAATTAGAACCTTAATGTGGACCTTATTCTCACCATATCGTCTCTTTAGGAAAGGATTTCAAACTAATTGTGGTCTAAACCGGGTTTACTTTATGTGAATAAGACATTAATTTATTTGTCACAAATAATAATAATAAAGTCTTTAGAGGATTTAGGAATAAGGACGCGGAATTAACTATGCCTTTCACAAATTAGCATCTTATGAGAAGCGGTTTGTATTTTTAACTTGTATTTAATAATGATTCCGTTTTTAAGCTTGGTTTGGGGCGGGTGAAAAATCAAGGACGATGAATTTATCCTTTTAGTGTTTCTTGCTCTGTGAAGTTATGATATGTAAGAATGATAATAATAAATGCATAAAATTAGGAAACGGGGGGCTTCTCAAAACTAGTAATTTCTTAATCCCCTTGGATGAATACTTAGCTACTTTTTGAGGTAATTAGTCTAAGGGGGTTGAAATTGTTGGTTTTCTAAGTTTGTATTTATGACATTACGTGAGGACACGGCAATGGTTTAGTATATGGGGGATTAGGGGATTTTGGGTATGTGTTAAATACACATACCTTTTACCTAATTAAACGAGCTAAAAAGACAAAAATGACCTATTAACACATGAAAAATTCAGTGTATATGTGTGTTTTTGGTATAATTGTGATTTTGCAGGGCAACACGATAAATTACAATAGGACAAAAAATCCAAGAAAAATGACAAAACGAGCTATGATGAATGGATGTATGTGTATAAAAATTGAAGCGAAGGCGTATGCAACCTTAATAGGCCAACCCGTACCCATTTTAATGGGCCGGGTCAGCCCATTAAGGGATATACTTATAAACCCTTAAACTTAAATCCATTTACAAACTTAGATCCAATCAATTTAATCCTATAACCCTTTCCTGGCCCAAATAAATGAATCCATACCCAACACACTTTTTATAAGCCTGGTCAAAGTCAAGATTATAACAACAGTGTTCAAAACTCTATGGTTCTTCAACCTCTTTCCCTCCAACTTTCGCAGAGAGCTCAAACACAAAGATGAGGTAAATTCAAGCCCATTAAAACAACACACCCATCTTTCTAGATGGATTAATGTCACACTTTTACATCCTCATTAGCCACGATGGCTATCCCACATCACCCATTGGCTAATTTAGACGTGTTGTACTTGATCCAACTGGCTTCAAAGATTGAAGATTAGAGCGGTTTGATAGAGGGCCATGATTTATTGAGGGTGGGGAGCGTCCTAAGGCTAGATAGGTTCCTCTCACCCCTATAAATAGAGGGCTTGATCACACAATTAGAGTATGTAGGATTTTAGCTTAAGCTTGTAGTAATTTGTAGCTTTTCAGTAGCTTATAGGTTAAATTTCATGTAATTTAAACTTCCAGAGCATTGTAATCCTTCAATTTTCAATAAATGTCAGCTTTCATTCAAATTCATGTTTTAATTCAAGTTAATTTCTAATGCTAATTGTTGTTTTAATGATCATAATCTCCTTATAGCTCTTATAAGCTCTTTAATACTACATAAGCTTGCTTCTACTCAGTTAAGCTTTCAAAAGCTTAACTGAGTTTAGAAATTCACTTTAAGTCTCCCTTAAATTACCTTAGCTTAAAATTTAGATGATAAGCCAATTATGGAAGGGCTTATAGACCTTACTAGCTTATGCAAACAAGCTAGAGCTTGTTGATAAGCTCTTTTGAGCATTTCAGATCCTTGTTTGGGCTAGGATCAAGGTACACATTCCATTTTCCTTTTTTAGCATTATAACTTGTTTTAGCTTATTTACTGCTTATTGTTGCTTATTACTGTTTAGTTAGACTATTATTGCTTTAAATTGTTCGCTTATAGTTTATATTCAATTAGTTTATGCTTTTGCTTAAAACTGTCTAAAAGTCCAAAAATATGGCTATTGTTCCAGCTTATTGATTAGAGCTTAATTGTGGTTAAAAATTGCTTAAAAGTTCTTCACATACTAATATCTTAATCTGTTTAAACTTTTATAACTTTTATTCATCTGCTTTAAACTTAAAAATGGACTTCATAAACTTTAAGGAGTGTTTGGCACAAGCAGTTTTAACTTGTGTTAAAACTGCTTGTTAGCCTTTTGGTCCTTAAGGCAAATTTGAAATGCTCAACTTAAGCCAAGAAGTAACTGTATAAAAGTTCTTAAGGTTTTAAAATCAGATTTAAGGTTTAAGCTCATTATAGTTTGAATCTGTGTAGCTTAGCTTATTAGAACAGTTGAAATTATTAGATCTTGATTAATGGCATTTAGGTGTTTAATTCATGCTTGTTTTGAGTCTATAATGCAGTAAAAATTAGTTAATATAAGTGTGCAATTGTCCTTTGGTTTTAGAAATAATCTGTCACAATTTCTAAATGTTACCTTCAAAGTTTAAGAGCCAGTTCTCAATTGCCATTTTTAGTTAGATTTAGTTTGTTTTAGGGTCTTATATTGATAGAATAAGCTCATTGGACATCTAGCTTGATCTGTTTTTAGCTTTTGAGCTTTTGCATTAGCTTTTACCAGCTTATTTTAGGTCTACAATTAGCCTTAATTTAATCTGTTTCTAGGTTTAAAAGACTAGCTTATTGATATAGTAGCTTAAAATTAAGCTTGAAAATGCCCTTTTGGTCTGTTTGTTTAGTAGTTTAGTCAATTTTGCTTATTTTGTTTTTTTTTGCTTATTCAACTTATTAGAATTGCTCATTTAGGTTAGAATTTCTTATTAGGATTAGTTTAAGGTCTGTTCAGTTTGTATGTTAGCTTATTGAGCTTAACCTAGCTTATTCAGTTTTAGTTTTTAAAAAGTTCAAAGTTTCCTAAGCTTATTTGTCATTTCATTTGCTTATTCCTGTGCTTATTATGGATTTGTGAAAAAAGTTGTTTTACAAAAGTTTCATATTTTAGCTTATAGTTAGCTTTTCCAAAAAAGAAAATATATAAAAAAAAATTAAAAAGAGAAGCCATAGGGGTCGAACCTATGACCTCCCCCTTGCCTTCTCAAAGCCTCAACACAACACTTCTTAACCAACTGCCCTTGGGTCTTTTTCGTTTATTACTTTGCATGATCTAATTAATATAGTTAGTTTTTCAGTTTTAGCTTTTTAGGCTTATTTGCTTTATAACTGCTTATTCGTTCAGCACATCTTCAAGTTTTTATTTTTCTTAGAGTCTACATAGTTCAAAGTACTTTTCATAATTTTTCTAGAATTTTAATAATTAGTTTACTACTTTTAATATTTTATTTAGATTAAAACTTTTTTAATTCATTAAAAATAAAATAAAAGTCAAAAAAATATAATTCTTTTTTCTAAAATTATTTTTAATCATTTAGGACTTTTAAAAATTAAATTTGCATTTTTAGGGTTAAAATTTGATAGTTTAGTTTTTTAAGTCTCGGTTTTAATTTCCCGTTATCGTTTTTAGTTTAAATTTCTTAATTGCTTTAATTGTTAATTTAGCTTTTTATTTGCTTTTACATTAGTAGAATTAAAATCAAAAACCAAAATATTGATATTCAAGCATCAAACAAGATACTTTCGCGGTTTTCAAATTCGCCTCTTGTCAGGATACGACATCCGGGAGATGAAATATTGTTTGTCCTCAAGCAATTTTTATCAAACGGGATACTCACTATACTATAATTAATTTGAGATATTTAGGATATATATATTTTATTATATATAGACTATTTGGATCGAATCATTATTCAATTAGGTTATACAGGTAAATCTGAGCCCCTTTTTATTATTATCTTAGACCACTCACTAGTTTAGACGAAGGGTTGTATGCTTTGGCATGTGAGGAGGATGTCCGTTTCTTGGCTACCCTAGTTAGAAGTTTTAACTTGATTAAGGTCTATATAGAACATGGTGTTATGGATTTAGACTCTTACATTAGGCCACCACGGTTTAGGGCAACAATAGAAGAGATGACTAATGAGCCTGGTAGCATTGCACTAATTGAACATAGATCCGAAAAGATGTTGTTGTTGACATGGCATGATTCTAGTGAACCAACTAAGGAACCTGTTTGTAAGTTTGTCACACCTAGGTCTTTGCCTGAACATGATTTTATTACACCTTGTAAGGATTCTATTTGTGAGTCCGTTACACCTAGGTGTATGCCTCATGTTATGTTAACCCCTCCTTCTGATGAGTCTGTCATCACATATACACAGTTGAGTGGTGTACAAGGAGTTGACACACAAGACCATGTTCTCCCAACAATACAGTCATAGTTTAGTGACATAAACCTGAGTTTTGTCTCACAACAAGCTACTGTTAGTCAGGTTATAGATGTTGTGATGAGGCAACTTTCATTTGAGGAAACATAATTGGATGGAGAGGCAGGCTTTGGTGACGTTATGTGGAGTGGTGAAGAAAGTTCTGGTTTAAGTCATGATGAGTCATTTGGAGTTGATGACTTGGACTTGAACTTAAATGAACCTGTAAACCTAAATGTTTCCTAAATTGAAACATAATCTATGTTTCCTGTGTTTGAGGAACCAAATGTTGGTAGAATTTGGGAACCCATTGTGGAAGAGGTTAAAACTTAGGAACCCATTGTGAAAGATGTTATAGTTAGAGACTATGTGACTTCTGGGGAAGATGCTGAACAGTTTAATGGCCAGGAAGATGAATCAGCTCCTAGTGATGGACATTTCTTCTATGATGATGAAGGAATAAATACTGCATATGAAGCTGAATATGATGTTAAGTCTAGTGAAGATGCAGGTACAAATGATAATGATGATGAAAATGAAGATTTTTTGGTAGATAAAGAAAATGAAATTGTAGAGCCTGATGTTGATGTCCATTTGTTTGGTATTAGCATGGATGTTCCTTTTGGCAACATTGGGGAATTTGCCTAAAGGAGACAGTTATTTTTAAATTCTTTAAAAGCCCAATAAATATTTCCTATTAGTAGTTAATAAACTTTGACATTCAATATTTTCAAATATTCTAGTAAACCGGTTATATATTCAGGCCCAATAATTTCAAAAAGCAGCCCATTAGTCTATTAGGAGCCCAATATTATGTATAATGGATTACTAGAAGATTTGAAAAAAAATGTATAATGGATTGGTTTGGTTCGGTTCGGTTCGGTTTTTACGGTTCGGTTTTTATGTCAAAACCGAAACCGAACCGAAAGTTCATTTTTGAAAAAATAAAAAACCAAACCGCCGGTTTCTAGTTCGGTTTTGGTTTTTTTCGGTTCGATTTTTTCGGTTCGGTTTTTGGTCGGTTTCAGTTTTTGGTCGGTTTTAGTTTTTTCGGTTTTTTTTGCTCACCCTTAGCTCCTAGTGATGGACAGTTCTTCTATGATGATGAAGGAATAAATACTGCATATGAAGCTGAATATGATGTTAAGTCTAGTGAAGATGCAGGTACAAATGATAACGATGATGAAGATGAAGATTTTTTGGTAGATGAAGAAAATGAAATTGTAGAGCCTGATGTTGATGTCCATTTGTTTGATATTAGCATGGATGTTCCTTTTGACAACATTGGGGTCACTAATCTAGTCCTAAATGATGTTTTGATAGTGACCCTGGTAATGATGATGAAACAAGTAATTACATGAGAAGAAGGTTAGCTGAATTGAGCAGAGAAATGAAAGGTGTTATAAATGCTAGTGGTCAATGGAAGTACTTATTTTACACTGGCCAGAAATTTACAACTGCAAAAGAGGCTAAGGACAAACTCTACATGCATTCCATTGAAAACAGAAGAAATTTGAAGTTGTATAAGAATGACAGTGTCAGGATAAGAGCAAGATGTGATGGAAAAGTGCTTGTATTTACAATGTCACAAGGTACTGGACCAACTGGCTCCAATCGTGGAATGGAAGATGGACCTAGTGGATCATGTGGTCCAAGTACTAGGAGTAAAAAAAGGAAGAATACAGGTACCAATGATGACAGTAAAAAATGTTCTTCTGTTTTATATGCACATGATAAAGGGGATCTTTGCCCTTGGGTCTTGAATGTGGGAAAAGACAAACACACAGAAAATTGGATGGCCGAGACATACATAGATACACACACAAATGACTTCAATTTAGGGAATCAAACACTGCACTTACAAATTCTTGTCTGAGAATATATTTGATCAAGTTAGGGTTAATCTGGATATCTTAGTTAAGGCAGTTTAAGACCAGCTCCAACATGACTTAGAGGTTCAAATATCTATGAGAAAAGCTTTCAGAGCTACAGCTAAAGCTGAAAGAGATATACGAGGAGATCACGTTTTGTAGTATTCTATGCTTAGAGACTATGTTGTTGAGTTACAGTCTACAAACCATAATACCACTGTCAAGATTGCAGTTGAAAAGAATAATGATCCTTCTTTGCCTACTAGGGTGTTTCAGAGAATATACATTTGTTTGGGAGCATTAAAAATAGGTTTTAGAGCATGCAAAAGAGATCTGTTAGGCTTAGATGGTGCTTTCATGAAGAGGCCATTTCCAGGCCACGTATTGGCAGTTGTTGGACTAGATTCAAACAATGGAATTTACCCATTAGCATATGCCTTGGTTGAAGCTGAAAGTAAGAGTTCAATGGTTGGTTCTTATAGTGTTTGCGTGATGACATAGATCTGCATCCCAATTCAAATTTCACATTCATCGGTGATAGACAAAAGGTTAGTAAAATGCTTTACTTGTTGAATTCTTAACTATTGAATTAAATGAAATTGTAATTGATTAATAAATTGGTTCATGCAGGGTATCATTCCAGCCATTAAAACTGTGTTCTCAAGTGTAGAACACGGATATTTCTTGCGACACATACATAAAAATATGAAGCAGGGATGGTGTGGACAAGCATACAAGGATTTGTTGTGAAGATCTACATCTGCTACAAGTGTTAAGGAGTTTGAAAAGTGTATGTTGGAGCTTAAGAAGATGAATCATAAGGCACATGAATGGTTGAACAAGATACCACCAGAACATTAGGCTAGATCTCATTTTTCAGGTAACACATAAATGCAGGGACTAATAGTGTAATTTTCTTAATGCCAACACAGTTTTTACTGCTTTCATATTTATGACTACTAGGTAGACTTGTATAGCATTTAATGATTTTATAATTTTAAATTTTAGATAGAGTCAAATCTGATTTATTGCTCAACAACATCTATGAGGTCTTTAATGGTAAAATAGTTAGAGGTAGGGACAAGCCAGTGATTACACTTTTAGAGTACATCAGGGAGTATTGCATAAAGAGAATAGTAGATGTACAAAGTGTCATTGATAAATGTTGTGGTCCTTTGACCCCTATTGCAACCAGAATCATAGAACCCATCAAGAAAGAAGCTGTTGGGATTAAAAGCCTTCTTGAAGTTACTGCTGCTAAGGTTTGTGTTACTGCTGCTAAGCAAAAGTTAGTGATGTTCATTAACTTTAATGAAAAATATGCTAAGTAGTTAGTGCTGCTAGTATAAAGTTAGTACTGGTAGTTCACAGTTACTACTGCTAGTATATATTAGTACTGCTAGTATAAAGTTAGTACTGCTAGTGTAAAGTTAGTACTGCTGGTGAAGATTGAAGAAAATATTTTAAGTAGTTACTACTGCTTATACACATTTAATGCTGTTGGTGTATAAGTTACTACTGATGGTGCTAAGTTAATGCTGCTAGTATTAAAGTTACAACTGCTCAAAGATTAAGATTACTAAAAGAGTTTCTACTGTCAGAAGAGAATGGATAAAGACAGAAGAAATGATAAAGATTGATTGAAGATCAAGATTACTTATGTGATAAGTATTAATTATTTATAGAATAGATCATAGAGAATATTCTAAGTTTTAGGAATATATTGTAAATTGACTAGGACTCCTTGATGTATAAAAGGAGGTCCTAGGGCATAGAGTTTTGTATATTTATCAAATCAAACGAGTCATTCATAGAGTTATCATAGCTTCAAGGTTTTGTAACCCTAATACTAGGAGAGTATTCGTATTATTTGTAATAATAATATTGGAGCTTTTATTGTTTGTTGAATTGTGTGTTCATAGAGTTACTGTTTCATTAAGAATTCTTCTTATTGATTAAAGATTAGATTTCGCATAATATTTAATATATTCAACAAAGTTTCTACTATAGTTGTGTTAGATTTATCTAGCATAACAAAACCTTAACAAGCATAAGGAATTAAAGATCTATTGAAGTGGGATCAACAAGTGGTATCAGAGCTTGTTGAGAAGCTTTGAATAAGAAGAACCTGTTTGAATACACAAGATCTCTTTGCTAGAAGATATGGATTCAGAATCTGCACATATGGTGGCTGCATCTAAGGTTCCAATGCTCAAACCTGGTGAGTTTGAGTTATGGAGGATGAGAATAGAATGGAACCAGTAATCAGATGATTGATTTTCTCTTGGGAAGTATTTAGATGGTAATGCACATTCAGTAACAAAAAGTTGATGCGGTGTTGAGACTACAATTGCTCCTACAACTGCTAAAGAAAAGGCACAAAGGAGGTTAGAGTTGAAGGCAAGAAGCACTTTATTGATGGGCATCCCTAATGAACATCAATTGAAGTTTAACTCCATCAAAGATGCCAAGTCATTGCTGCAGGATGTTAAGAAGAGGTTTGGAGGGAATGTTGCTACTAAAAAGACATAGAGGAATCTTCTAAAGCTGCAGTATGAAAATTTTATGATCTAGCTCAGAGTGTTTAGATCAAACCTTTGGATAGGTTTAGATGCTTATCAATCAGTTAGAGATTATGGTGAAACTATCTACAAGAAGATTGTGAATCAGAAGTTCTTAGAGTCTGTCAACTGATTGGAAACACCATACCTTTATGTTGGATGAACAACGCCTAAGATTGGATACATTAAGCTTGGTGATTTTAAAACAACCTGAAGATTATTGAACATAGGCCAAAAGGGACATCATGCTCAAGCACAAAACACTAACGTTTAGCCTTTGTGTACCTCAAACAGCACCGCTATTACATATTGAGCGTTTAATACTGGCTCACGGTGCTACAACTGCTAGCATCAAGCAGTTGTAAACTCAACACATATTGACAACTTGAGTGCTGCTTCATCTGTACTTTCTTTGCAAGTCAACCAAAAGTCCACAATTGGACATTGAGGGTATTGAAATAAATTCATCCTTGATGAATATGAAGAGATGGATTTAGGTGTGCGGATTGATTTGCTAAACAATGAGGGCAAGGAGGATTCTTGAAGACGAACTGGAAGGAGGTTTTCTGGTAAATGTGTATTGGAGACCATTAGGTTTGTAAGTCCAAGGTGATGTGCTACAAACTGCACAAGAGGGACATTTTGACAAGAGAGGTCAGGCTCAAAGGAACCATGAAATTAGGAATTGGGAGACCACAAGAAGGGTGTGTGCGTAAGAGTACAAACTACTTCCACATGCTTTGATATCATGTGTGTCTTGGTGATTATGGTTTGGAATTGATAAAGCAGAAGAAGGTCCAACTAACTTTGCACTCATAGCTTACACTTCTACAAGTTCTAACTATGAGGTATCTACTGATTCAAACTGTTCATCATCTTGTTTGGAAAATGTTAAAATTCTTAAAGAACAAAATGAACAACTGTTAAAAGACTTAAGGACAACTAAGTTAAATGCTATTACTTATAAAACAGGTTTAGAGTCTGTAGAAGCAAGACTTCTAGTTTATAAGAAAAATAAGTCTGTTTATAAGGAAGATATCAAGGTCTTAAAATGTGATATTCATTTAAGAGAAGTAGCCATAACAGAGCTTAGGAGGAAGTTAGAACTGGCTCAAAAATAGAAAGATGAAATTCAGATAACAGTATAATGTTGTTCCACCTCCCTATATAGGAAACTTTATGCCTCCAAACCCTGATTTGTTATTCTCTGGTCTAGAAGAGTTTGTGAATGAGCCTATAGTTAGTGAGCCTATAGTTAAGAAGCCTGTAGTTAAGACTAGTGAAGCTAAGGATAGTGTAGACAAGCCTAAAGCAGTTAGGAAGAATAATGGTGCTCCAATTATTGAGGATTGGGTGTCTGATAGTGAGCAAGAATATGTGCACCAGGCTAAGATGAAAAAGAAAACTATTAAACCTAGTTTTGCTAAAATAGAGTTTGTTAAATCTAAAGAGCAAGTAAAATCTCCTAGGAAAACAACTGTTAAACAAGGTAATCAAAATAGGCTGAACACACATAGTCCTAGACCAAACAAAGTAACTAGATTATAGATGTCTCAAGATTAGGAAGATAATTTTGAGATGATTAAACAACTCGCACGCGGCATATGTGTGTAGAAGTTTTGATCACCTGCAGCATGATTGTGATAACTATCAGAGACAGTTTAATAATAAAAAAATGGTAAAACCAGTGTGGAACTATACTCAAAGGGTGAATCACCAGAATTTTTCTAGAATAACTCACCCTGGTGCTAAAAGGAACATGGTTCCAAAATCAGTATTAATGAAGTCAGGCCTAGTATCACTTACTACTGCTAGACCAGTTAATACTGCTCAACTCAAAACAACAGTGAATAGTGCAAGACCAATGACAAATGTTTTAAATAAAGCACATTCAACTGTTAGAAGACCAATTAAGAACAAAACAACAATTAAAAACAGTAATTTAAATCAGAAGGTTAATGATGTTAAGGGTAAAAATGTTAATACTGTTAGGCCAAAAGCAGTAGTTAATGCTTTTAAGGGAAATCATGTTAATGCTGTTAAGGCCTTAGCTTGTTGGGTTTCGAAACCAAAGACTAAAGTTATAGACCATGTTTCTAAACACAACAGTGCATCAATAACCCTTAAAAAGTTTGATTATGTTGATACACAAGGTAGATCCAAGTCAGTGATGGCTTGGGTCCCCAAAAGAGACTAATTTTCTTACCTTATGTGTAGGGCAATCCACATCAAGATTTAGAGGAGAAAGGTGTGATTAACAGTGGATGCTCAAGGCACATGACAGAGAACATGTCCTATCTTACTGACTTTGAAGAAATTGATGAAGGATCTATTGCCTTTGGAGGTAGCCCCAAAGGAGGGAAAATCACAGTCAGAGGTACAATCAAAACTGGTAATTTAGATTTTGAGGATGTGTATTTTGTAAGAGAGTTAAAGTTTAACCTCTTTAGTATCTCATAAATGTGTGACAAAAGAATAGTGTTCTCTTTAATGACACTGAATGTATTGTTTTATCTCCAAACTTTAAGTTAACTGATGAAAGTCATGTTTTACTTAAAGTTCCTAGAAAGGACAATATGTATAGTGTTGATTTAAAGAATATTGTTCCTAAAGGAGGTCTAACTTGTCTCTTTGCAAAAGCCACATCTGATGAATCTAAAATTTGGCATAAGAGGCTTGGACACATAAATTTCAAAACTATGAATAAACTGGTTAATGAAAACCTTGTAAGAGGTTTACCTTCAAAACTTTTTGAAGATAATCAAACCTGTGTTGCTTGTCAAAATGGAAAGCAATATAGAGCTTCTTGTAAGTCCAAAACAATAAGTTCAATCAGCCAACCTTTACATATGTTGCACATGGATTTGTTTGGTCCAACATTTGTAAAAAACTTAATGAAAAAGATGTATTGCTTAGTTGTCACAGATGATTACAGCAGGTTAAGTTGGGTTTTCTTTCTAGTTACTAAGGTGGATAAGGGACTTTAGTGGCATTCTTACAGTCTTTATAAACTAGAGTAGAAAAAATCTAATAGATCCAAAGGTTAAGGTTATTAGGTGTGATAATGGACTGAGTTCAAGAATAAAGGAGATGAATCCGTTTTGTAAGAGAAAGGGTATTTAAAAGAGAATTTAGTGTAGCTAGTACTCCTCAACAAATTGGTAAGTAGCTAAGAGGGAAAAATTGATACCATCTAATTGAGGATGATTAGGACTATGCTAGCTGATTCTAAGCTACATTCTACTTTTTGGGTGAAGCAGTTTAATACTGCTTGCTTATAAGGTGCAAAATAGGGTATAGTAACTAAGCTTCATTATAAGACCCTTCATGAACCTTTTTTCTTGGTAAGAAAGCTTTAGGCTTTATGAAACCATTTGGTGAGTCTTGTTACTATTTCAATACGTTGATTCACTTAGCAAGTTGTTTGGTATGGCTGATGAAGGATTCTTTGTTGGGTACTCAATCAATAGTAAAGCATTTAGAGTATTCAACAATAGAACAAGGATAGTGAAGAAACCTGTTGTTCAGTTTGTGTGAAATAATAAATACACCTAATATTGCAGGAAGTGGACCTAAGTGGATTTTTGAATTGATGCACTAACAAAGTCAATGAATTATAAGCCAGTTATTGCAGGAAATCAGTCTAATGGTAATGCAGGTACAAAAGCATGTGATGATGCAGGTAAAGCTAGGATGGAGATAGTACCTGGCAAAGATTACATTCTGCTACCATTGTGGACTGCTGATCCACCATTCTCTCAAAATTCAAAGAGTTCTCCTGATATTGAATTCAAACCTTCAGGAGATGATGAAAAGAAGGTTGATGAAGATTCAAGAAAAGATAGTGAAGGTATTGATCATGAGAAGGAAGATAATGTTAATAGCACTAACAATGTTAATGCTGCTAGCACAAATGAAGTTAATGATGTTGGTGCAAAAACAAACATTGAACTTCCAATTGATCCAGATATGCCTGAATTGGAAGATATTGTCTATTTAGATGATGATGATGAAGATGTTGGTGCAGAGGCTGACATGAACAATTTGGATGCATTTATGTCTGTCAGTCCTATTCCAACTACAAGAGTACACAAAGATCATCCAATTGAACAAGTTATTGGAGACTTGAATTCAACACCTCAAACAAGAAGAATGATAAAGAATTTGGAAGAACATGGTTTGTTTAGTTCAGTTCAGCAAAGAACTAACCATAATGACTTTCAAAATTGTTTGTTTGCTTGCTTTTTATCACAAGAAGAACCCAAAAAGGTAATTCATGCATTGAAGGATCCAAGCTGGATAGAGGCTATGCAGGAAGAGCTTCTATAATTCAGATTACAAGAAGTTTAGACTTTGGTGGATTTACCTAATGGAAAAAGAGCCATTGGCACTAAATGGGACTTCGGGAATAAAAAGGATGAAAGAGGAATTGTAATTAAAAATAAAGCAAGATTGGTTGCTCAAGGGTACACACAAGAAGAAAGGATTGACTATGATGAAGTCTTTGCCCTTGTTGCAAGAATTGAAGCAATTAGGCTATTTTTAGCCTATGCCTCATTTAAAGACTTTGTGGTGTACCAGATGGATGTCAAGAGTGCTTTTCTTTATGGTAAGATTGAAGAGGAAGTCTATGTTTGTCAACCACCAGGATTTAAAGATCCAGACTTCCCTGACAGAGTATACAAAGTAGAAAAGGAACTTTATAGACTGCATCAAGCTCCTAGAGCATGGTATGAAACCTTATCAACATATCTGTTAGACAATGAGTTTCAAAGAGGGAAAATTGACAAGACTTTTTTATCAGAAGGGACAAAGGTGATATTCTGTTAGTTTAAGTGTATATAGATGATATCATTTTTGGCTCTACAAAGAAATCATTATGCACTGAGTTTGAGAAGATGATGCATAAGAAGTTTCAGATGAGTTTTATGGGTGAACTCACATTCTTCTTAGGACTGCAAGTAAAGCAGAGAAAGAGGATGGATTTTTATCAGTTAAGTACATGATGTGGACGAGATTTGATGAAAATTTGGTTTTACTATGTCAAGTCAACAGCAACTCCTCATAAAAATCAAAAGCCTTTGCTCAAGGATGAAGATGGTGAAGAAGTGGATGTTCATTTATATAGATCAATGATTGGTTCATTGATGTATCTTACTTCTTCAAGACCTGATATTATGTTTGCAGTGTGTGCCTGTACAAGATACCAAGTCAACCCAAAAGTGTCACATCTTCATGCTGTGAAAAGAATTTTTAGATACTTAAAAGGACAACCTAAATTGGGCCTTTGGTATCTAAAAGATTCACCTTTTGATTTGGTAGCATACACTGATAGTGATTACGCTAGAGCACGCTTAGATAGGAAGTCTACAACAGGAGGTTGTCAATTTATTAGAAGTAGATTGATTTCATAGCAGTGCAAGAAGCAGACTGTGGTTGATAATTCTATAACAGTGGCTGAGTATGTAGCTGCTTCAAGTTGTTGTGGCCAAGTGCTTTGGATTCAAAATCAATTGCTTGATTATAGGTATAACTTATGCATACAAAGATCTATATTGATAATAAGAGTACTATATGCATAGTTAAGAACCCTATTTTTCATTCAAAAACAAAGCACATTAAGATTAGACATCACTTTATCAGATATTCCAATGAAAAGAAGTTAATTCAAATGATAAAGATTCATACTGACAAGAATGTTATAGATTTGCTTACAAAAGCATTTGATGTAAGTAGATTTCAATATCTGATTGCTAGTATTGGCATGCTTAATCTCTAAAGTCTTGATTAAGGGAAGGATGTTTGGAATGGAATGGAAAAGCTGCTAAGGATGAAATTCAAGTTAGTGTTGTTGGGCTAACTTACTACTGCTAAGTATAATTAGTGCTGCTAGTTATACTTAATACTACTGTGTTAATACTGTTAGTTATACTTAATACTGTTAGGTATAATTAATACTATGATAATTAAGAAAATTGCTATGTCTTGTATTTTCTTGGTTTTTGGACTAACATTTTGCAGAGAAAGCAAAGAAAAGTGTTAGATTGAGAATGGAAAAGCTGGTTATTAGAGAAAATAGACAGAGAGTTTTAGTGAGGAAAAAGAATTGAGAGAAATGGTGAGTTGAAAAACAGAAAGAGAGTTGAATATATTAAAAAAACAGATTGTTTGGAAGGGAATTGGAGTTAATGCTGGTAACTCAAAGTTAATGCTGCTAGGCATAAACTTAATACTGCTGATAGTCATAAAAGTTAATGCTGCTAGGCATAACTTACTACTGCTGGTAAGAGTTAATGCTGCTAGGTAAAACTTTACTACTTGCTGGGTTACTACTGCTGGGTTACTACTGCTGGTGAAGTTTATGCTGTAGGCTAACTTACTACTGTTGGTTCAAGTTAATGTTGTTGAGGGTACTTTCATAAATACTTCGATCAAGGGTTTCAATCACTCATTTAATCAGTTTCATTCAATCATATACTCTCTAATCATACACCCTAACTCTATTTTATCTTCCATCTCAAAAAACCAATATCAATGGCATCCTCTAAAGTTGGTGTTCACACATATGGTCGATTTTTGTTTTTAAAACAGCAGAGAAAGTGTAAGGGTTTGAGTAGAAGTAGATTTTCTGAATGCAACACCCCTTAAAGTAATGATTTAAACCGTCCAATCTTTTAATCTATATTCTTGTATTGAACAGTTTGGTCTTACTGTCAAGGCGAACAAACGGTTAATGGTTAGTTCAGTTACAAGCCCTAGTAGATGGGAAGAAGATTATCGTTACTGAAGCATCTATTAGAAGTGACCTTCAACTGGATGATGCTGAAGGTATGGATTGTTTGCCAAATGCTACAATTTTTGAAGAACTTACAAGGATGGAATATGAGAAGATTTCACAAAGGTTAACTTTCTATAAAGCATTATTCTCTCCACAATGGAAATTCCTGATTCATACCATCTTACAATGCTTAAGTTCTAAGACTACTTCATGGAATAAGTTTAGTAGCATTATGGCTTCTGCAATAATTTGCTTAGCCACAAACCAAAAGTTTAACTTTTCCAAGTATATTTTTGATAGCATGGTGAAGAACTTAGAGAATGTGTCTGGAAAATCTTAATGTATCCAAGGTTTGTATAAGTCTTCTTGGATAAATAACTTGAAGGAATGCCTACTCACACCAGAACATATATTGGGCCATGTCACACTAAGAAGATTTTTGAGAATATGAGAAGGGTAGGAAAAGGCTTTTCTGGAAGAGAAATACCATTATTTCCAACAATGATGGTACAAGCTCAGGAAGAAATGGGTGAAGGTTCAGCAATTCTTACTGATCCCCAACATACACCCACCATTACTCAACCATCATCATCTCAAACCACAAAAGAAACAAAGACCTAGGAAGCCTTCAAGAAAGAACATTGAGGTACCTCAGCCTAGTGGTTCTCTTAACAATGTTGTAGATAAGGCTATCTATAAGGAAAGGGATGACAGTTTGGTGAGGGCACTTTGCCACTATTGCTTTTAAACTGAGTTAGTGTAGAGGCAAGATAAGGGTGACATCATAAGACCCAATCACAAGGCAACACCTAGTGAAACCAAGTTCCCCTAGGAACTAGTTAGGTGGTGGTCAAGGCCCCAAGAAACAATAGGGTACTTCTGTCGAACTAGGCGTTTGAGAGAGTATCTAAAACTTATATGATTCACTGCTACGCAGGAGTTTAGACACAACCTCGAAGTGATGAGGATAGACTGAAACTTTAGGAATTGATGGAATTATGTATAATTTTACAATCAAGAGTTCTTGCTTTAGAGACTACAAAGACCACTTAAGCTAATGAAATTGATAATTTGAAAGAAGGGTCAAGAAGCTTGAGAAGAAAGATAGAAAAAGGACTCATAAGCTCAAAAGATTATACAAGGTTGGTTTGAGTGCTAAGGTTGTCTCCTTTGAAGATAAAGGTTTGGGTAAAGAGGATGCATCCAAACAGAGGAGAATAGCTGATATTGATGCTGATGCAGGGATTACCTTGGATAGTACTCATTTTGATGCTGATACGGATATGTTTGGAGTACAAGACTTAGATGGTGATGAGGTGATTGTTAAAAGTGTGGATGTTGTTAAAATTGCTATAGAAACAGTTAATGATTTTGCTTTGCAAACGTTTAGTAATGCCATAATAACTGAAGTTAACATTACTCTAGCTCAAGCACTGGCAGAGTTAAAGAGTGCAAAACCCAAGGCTACACCAACACTTACAACAACAACTGCTGCTAGCACAAGACCCACGGCTAAAGGGCTTGTTATTCATGAATAAGAGCAAGCACCTACACCAACACCAATAGTTTCTTCTCATCAATTCTTCCAGTCAAGGTTCAGGAAAACGGTTATGGAAATCTGTAGAAGAACTTTAAGATAAAAAATAAGATCAAATCAGTTTTGATGAACAAGAAGCTAAAAGATTACAAGCTGAATTTGATGAAGAAGTGAGAATTGCAAGAGAAAAGGATAAAAGCCCATTATAGGCTTAACGAAGAATGAAATTGAACATTCAGGTAAGGATTTGAGCTGATTTTGAATTGGCTCTAATGCTGTAGCAGTGGAGGCAAGAATAGGTTGATATTAAAAGAGATAGGCTATACTGTGTCAATAAAATCTTGAGAAAGAAGAAAGCACTTTGCATCTAAGAGAGTAGAAAAAAAAGAAAAGAGGAAAAACCTCAACAAAAGTAACAAAGGTGTATTATGTGTCTTATATGATAAACATGGAAGGATGGATGCCCAAAGACTTGAAGTCCAAGTCCTTCGCAATTATTAAGAATGTTTGACAAAGCTTTCAAGAGGGTGAACACTTTTGTTGAACTTCATACAGAGTAGTTAGTGGGAAGGCACTGTAATAGAATGGAAAGTTCCAAGAAAGTAGGAAGTAATGGAGAGATTTCCTATGAGAGCAGAGGATTGCATAAGAATGTAGTTCAAAAAGAGTAGGGAGATGAGCTAGAACAAGAAAATGCAAAGAAGCAGAAGGTGGATGATGATCAAGAAACAACTAAGATGAAAGAGCTTATGAAAATTATTCCTGATGAAGAGGATGTAGCAATTGATGCTATTCTTTGGCCTCTAGCTCTACAATTCGTTGACTACAAGATTATTAAAGAAGGAAAGATCAGCTACTATCAAATTATAAGAGCTGATGGAAGTTCAAAGAGGTACTCATCTATTATTCAGATGCTTAAAAGCTTTGACAGGGAAGATTTGGAAACTCTGTGGAAACTAGTAAAAGCTAAGCATGGATCAACAAGGCCAGAATAAGGATATGAGAGATTACTATGGGGTGATCTAAAGAAAATGTTTGAACATCATATAGAAGATGAAGTGTGGAGGAATCTATAAGGACATAAAGTGTTGGTTTGGAAACTATTTGATTCCTGTAGAGCATTTTGTGAGGTTTCAAGACATGCATATCTTTATGTTGTAGAGAATAGTAATCCACTTTCAACAGCACAATTACAGAGATGCTGACAGAAGCTTCAATCTGAATCATTGGAATGAAATGTGTTTATACAGCTTTCTTAAGCTCATCACAATCTCTCTCACTCTCACACGCGCTTCAATGAAGTGTTTGGAAGATCTCCTGGTGATTGATGAAGCTCTAATGAAGAAATTTGATGATTTGTATAAGGGGGGGAAGAAAGGGGGGGGGGGGGGGGGGGTGGGGGGGGGGGGAGAAACTAATCAAGTTTAGGAGATGATTGTGGGATATTTAAAATACTTCTTGATGTTCTTGAAGTTACTGCTACTAAGGTTAGAGTTACTGCTGCTAAGCAAAACTTAGTGTTGTTCAGTAATCTTAATGAAAAATATGCTAAGTAGTTAGTACTGCTAGTTACTACTGCTAGAGTATATTACTACTGCTAGTGTAACTTAGTACTGCTAGTATATGTTAGTACTGCTAGAGTAAAGTTAGTACTGCTAGAGTAAAGTTAGTACTGCTGGTGAAGATTGAAGAAAATATTCTAAGTAGTTACTACTGCTTGTACACAGTTAATGCTGCTGGTGTATAAGTTACTACTGCTTGTTCAGAGTTAATGCTGCTGGTACAAAGTTACAACTGCTGAAATATTACAACTGCTGAAAGATAAAGATTGCTTGAGATAGTTACTTTATGTGATATAGGATTGATATTTATAGAAAAGATCTTTAAGAATAATCTAAGTTTTAGGAATATATTGTAAATCGACTAGGACTTCTTGGTGTATAAAAGGAGGTCCTAGGGCATAGAGTTTAGTATCTTAGTCGTACCAAAACGAGTCATTCATAAAATTGTTATAGCTTCAAGGTTTTGTAACCCTGATACTAGTTAGAGTATTCGTATTAATATATTGAAGCTTTGTTTGTTAATATGTGTGTTCATTAGAATTACTATTCTATTGCATATTCTTCTTATTGATCAAAGATTAGATTCCGCATAATCTTTGATATATTTTACAAAGTTTCTATTATAGTTTGTGTTTAGAATTTATCTAGATATAAACTTAACAAGCATAGGAAATAAATATTTTGAATGGGATCAACAGTTCTCGTTATCGAAGCGTCTCAAAGCAAACAACACGATAAGAGTAAATCAGATTGTTACTATCTTTCTAATTAAACCGTCAATTCATTTTACTGGACCAAATCGATATCCAGTTGACACAAGCTTGATTCATATAAAATCTCACAAGTCACATACCAAGAGCTTGTTTGATGTTGGCTCAAGCGGGATTTCCATCTTCACGGTGAATACTTAAGTATCACTCGGATGTTCTGGCTAAATCACAAGGATAATGCGTAGGACTCTTGTTAATAGCTTGTGAACTTAATGATGTTCAATAAGTGTTTGTAATGGAATGTGTCCTAATTAGATTTATTTTATTGATCTCTTAGCTCTAGAATCGATTAGTGCATTTTGGTTTTAGTACTCGGAGGCTGGAGCAGACTGCCACCTATTCAATATCAACTAACTCGGAGTGAGAAAGTCAATAGAAGTCGTATGTATCTCCGTAACAAATGAGACAAGTTTCTGTTGAGATGAACTCGAATGGCTAGGGAGGGTTGTGCATTGCATCACTAGGTCTATGATGTCATTCTTTAATATCAGAATTAATCTTTGTGAAAACTGATAGATTATGTATTAAAAAAAAAAAAAAAAAAAAAAACCATTATTTAAACCCCACAAACCCCCCCCAAAAAAAAAAAAAAAAACCCTCCCCCCCCCCCCCCCCCCCGTTGGTTTTCTTGCCTTTAGGTTGTAGCAAAGGCTGCTTTCTTTTGACCCTTTATCCATACGTTTCTTTTTCATTCTTCAACCCCTTCAATGCTTTCCAAGACGTCATTACTAACACCTTGTTGTGATTGTTCCAATGATCTTAGTTGGCATTATTCTCATATTCTCATTCATCTCCAATCATACCTAAGGACTGTTATTTCTAACTATGGATTGTCCTTGGGTTGATCCCTCCGGTTCTGGTTGGATCATAGGACTAGTACCTAACCTAAGCACCTTATGACTTCAGAATCATCGTGAATTAATATGTTGTTGGGTACCATAAAACTTTTTTCCGTAGAGTACAAAGCACTTTGAGTCTTTTAGATCACTTATTATTTTCAAGATCACATTTTAATTACATTTCTCTCCTTATTTTAAATACTAATTCACTTAGTTTTTGAAACACCATGTGATTAAAATTTGTCATGAAAATCATGTGGAGAAAACTTTTATACTTAGCATGCCAAAACAGTTTTCTGTTTGCTCCCCCTCAATTTTACATATGTTTGACACCAAAAAATGATATCAAGTTGTAAAATGAATATAAAATTAAGGGTTAGCGCTCACCCATAGAACTCATCTGGAACTTCTTATGCATCATCTTCTCAAACTCAGTACACATCACATTCCTTGTAGACCCAAAAATGATATCATCAACATATACTTTAACTAGTAGAATATCACCTTTGACCCTTTTAATGAACAAAGTCTTATCTATCTGACCTCTCTGAAATCCATTGTCTAATAAATAGGTAGATAAAGTCTCATAACAAGCTCTAGGAGCTTGATGTAGACCATATAATGCCTTTTCTACCTTATAATCTCTGTCAGGGAACTCTGGATCTTCAAACCCTAGAGGTTGACAGACATAAACTTCTTCTTCAATTTTGTCATATAGAAATGCACTCTTCACATCCATCTGGTACACAATAACTTTGAATGAGCATTGGCTTAGACAGCCTATTGCTTTCAAATCATAGCAATAGGAGCAAAATCTCACTCTATCATAATCTTATTACACTCTTCTTGAGTGTAACCCTGTGTAACCAGTCTTGCCTTGTTTCTAACCACAATACCTATCTTATCTTTCTTGTTCCTGTAGACCCATTTTGTTCTAATGGCCCTCTTGCCATATGGTAAATCAACCAAAGTTTAAACCTTCTACAATTTAAACAGTAGAAGCTCATCCTGCATTGCTTCTATCCAGCTTAGATCTATCAAAGCTTGGATTACCTTCTTGGGTTCTACATGTGATAGAAAATAAGCAAATAGAAAATTCTGAAAATAGATTTGTGGTTGATCTCTGTTTGCAATTGATCAAAACATACTATGGCAGTACATATTTATATCTTCTTGGTTTGAGGTGTTGAATGTATATCTCCAATGATTTGTTTAACTGGATGATCCTTGTGAATTCTGGTAGTTAGAATAGGACTGACAAGGATATGTGTATCCAAATTAGTCATGTCAGCCTCTTCACCAACATCTTCATCATCATCTGAATATACAATCTCTTCCAAATTAGGCTATTTGGTGCAATAAACTCATACTTAGACTATATTTCTCTATCAACAAATTATCTCTATGCCACAGATTAACTGTTGAGTAGCTAGTATTAATATCGTTAGTGTTGTTGATAATTGCATCCTTTTCATGATTTACTCTTGACTCTTCTGTACTTGGAATCTTACTATCTTCATTCCATGGATCTTCATAATCCTTCTTTTCTTCCTCCCCTAATGATTTGAATCCAGCATCAGGAGAATCCTTTGAAATAGAAGAGAATGATGGATCTTGAGTTCATAATGGTAGTAGTATGTAATCTTTGCCAGGTACTATCTCCACTCTAGCTTTACCTACATTATCACATGCTTTTGTACATGCATCTTCATTTGATTGATTTCCTGCAACAACTGGCTCATAATTCATAGATTTTGTTAGAGCATCTGTATCAAAAAGCCAATTTGGTCCACTTCCTGCAATATTAGGAGTATCCTCACTAAACTTGACATGCAGGTTCTCTTCTACTATCCTAGTTCTACTATTGAATACCCTAAATGCTTTTCTATTGGTAGAGGATCCTACTAAAGTATCCTCATTCAGCTTTTCCTTCAAACTTGAATAGGCGCGATTATGGTATTATGATTGTAACAGAACTCCCAATGGTCTTGAATAAAGCTTAAGGAAGGTTTTCTACTAGAAAAAGTTCTATAAGGGAGTCTTGTTGTGAGGCATTGATAACTAACACTTTTTTGGACATAACAGCAGTATTAACCGCCCCCCTGCTTCAGTCCAAAAAGTTGTTCGGCAATTTTGAATAAGCTTAGCCTTGTCCTAGAAAGTTTATTATTGTCCTATTTTTCCTTCTGCCTACTCCTTTTTTTTGTGGAGTCTTAGCAACACTAAAATCCCTATTAATACCTTAATTTCACAGACGATTCATACCTTATTCTTGAATTCAGTCCCATTGTCACATCTAATTCATTTTTACCTTATGGTCTATTAGATTTTTATGCTGTTATAAATGTTTTAGGATTTTTACTAGTTTAATCCTTGTAGTGGCTAAAAGAAAACCCCAATAAACCTACTATTAGTCATCTGTGACAATAGGCCAGTAATTTTTTTTTTAGACTCTTTTTCAAATGTTGGCCAAATAAATTCTTGTGCAAATTTGTAATAGTTGGTGATTGAACTGCTATCTTTGGTACTTTACAAGAAGCTCTGATGTTGTCTTTCCTTTCCTGACAAGGAAACTTGTTTGATTAATTCAAATAGTTTTGAAACGTAAACCTTTTACAAGGTTTCACTTTCTGTTTTTTTATTGTTTGAAATTTAATTGTCCAAGCCTCCTATGCCAAAGATTAGATTCATTTGGATGTATCTTTGCAAGAGATAGTGGACCTCTTGAGAACAACATTCTTAAAATCAAATTGTACATGTTTATCCTTTTATAGGTACTTTAAGCAATACATGACTTATCATCAGTTAACTTAAAGTTGGAGAGACGAACCAACTCATTCAGTATTAGTATAAAGATAACTATCATTCTTGTAACAATTTGTGGAGACACTGAAGAGGTTAAAACTTTATTTCATTTAAAAAATACAATCTTCAAAAATACCAATTTTTACCAGTTCTTATTTTCTCTTTCCTAGTAATTTTCCTTCCTTTGGTACTACCTCCAAAGGCAACAAATCCTCCATCAATATCTTCATAATCTGTAAGATAGGATATGTTCCCTATTATGTGCCTAGAGCATCCATTGTCAATCACTCCTTTATCCTTCAAATCTTGCTATGGATTGCCTTGCACATAATGGTAAGAAAATTAGTTTCTTTTAGGGACCCAATCCATCACTGACTTGGATCTTCCTTGTGCATCAATATAGTCAAATCTTTTAAAGTTCATTGATGCACCATTATGTCTGGAGACATGGTCTAAAACTTTTTTGCTTTCTGGCTCAAATCCAACAATGCGAGGCTTAACAGCATTAGCCTCATTTCCCTTATTATCACTTACTACTGCTTTTGGCCCAACAGTAGTAACATTTCCCTTAACAGTATTAACTTTTTCATTGAAATTGCTGTTCTTATTTGTTGTAAAGTTGTTAAAGGGCCTTCTAACATGTGAATGTGCTCTATTAAAAACATTTGATGCTGGTTTTGCACAGTTCACTGTTGGTCTTGGGAAAGCAGTATTAATTTGACTGGCAGTATTAACTGATAATGCTGCTTTTATAGAGTTTTGCCTAACATTATTAAGTGTTTTAAGGCTAGATTTCATTAAGACTGCTTTTGGAACAAAATTTCCTTTTGGATGAGGGTGAGTCATTCTTTGAGAATTTTAGTGATTCACCCTTCTAGCATTGTTCCATACAAGTTTTTCCACCATTTTCTTTTCATAGAAATCACAATCTTTGATAAAATGGTTAAAACTGCCACATACATAGCAAGCTTTATTTTTAAACTTAAAATTACTTCCTAATTTCCGAGTCATCAAATTATTCCAGTTTCTCTTGTTACCTCTAGGACTTTGGACTGTGTTTTTCCTAGTGGTATTAGCTTGCTTCTATGTTTTATAACTTCTTAACAGACTCCATAGGTGATTTCAATATGTTCAGTGATTTTAACAAATTCTACCGTAGACAAACTAGGTTTTCTCTTTTTTTAGACTTAGAACTTAGACTTAGTATATTTTCATCCTCACTGTCAGATATCCAAATCTTCAATAAGTGGTCATAACTGACTGCTGGTTTTGACTCATAGTCTTAACTTAGAAGTTGTCAACTGTGGTAAATCTAGTTACAAACTCACTAAAAACACATTCATCCATATCAGCAAGTACCAAATCAGGTTTAGGGGGCATGAAGTTCCCAGTACCAAATCAGATTTAGAAGGCATGAAGTTCCTGGTATAGGGAGGGGAACAACATTATACCCTTCACTTATTTTGTACTTATCAATCATCTGACTGTCAAACACTTGACTATTAAACACTTGACTATCTAACAGTTTGCTTAGATTCTTAGATGAATTTTCAAACTTTTCTAAGGTAAGTTTTAAATCATCTCTTTCTTTTTCAGCTTTTTCAAATTTCTTTCTAAGCTCTGTTAGTGCATTATCTCTCAACATAACATCAAGTTTTAAAATCTTTATGTCTTCTTCAAAAATAGCCTCATTCTTTTTATACACATCTAGTCTAGCCTCTACAGATTCTAGACCTGCTTTATAAGCTCCTACATTTAATTGAGACTTATTAAAATCTTTTTTCAGATAATCATAATGTTCTTTGAGAGTTTCATAATATTTTAAACATGCTTTAGAACAAGTTGATACCTTAGTGTCTGAGCTTGAAGAACTTGAAGAACCTAAAGAAATATAAGCCATAAGTGCAAAATTAGTAGGTCCTTCTTCAGCCTGGTCACTCCAATCATAGCCAAAGCCATCACACTGAGATACTAAAGCATTTAAAGTAGTTTCCTCAACTGGCACAGTCCTTCTGGTAGGCTCCCTGTTCCTGCTGTCTTGATTCCTGGGTGCCCTGCACTCCCTAGCAAAATGTCCTCTTCTGTGGCAATTATAGCATTACACCTTGGTCTTGTCAAAGCCAATGGTATCAGTCCCATTAACGTCTAGATTCCTTCCTGTCTTCTTGAGAAATCTCCTTGCTCTTATTGTCAGCATTGCCATCTGCCACTTCAAGTCCATCTCCTCTAAATCATCAGGATCAATTTGCTTTAGGTCTTCATTGTCTAATTATGAACTGTCAGACTGACTAGCAAAGAAGGAGTAGATCACAGTATCACTCAAACTATCAACATTTGGTAAAGTAGAAGCATTATTCTTGAAGTTAGCAGCAGAAACACCATGAGCAGTATTAACTGTTTCATTGGATCTGCTAGTGATATTGGAAGACACAAAAGCTACCTTTTGTGTGTTTTGGTTTGTGCTAGATGACCCCATGATTTCAGCTTCATAAATCTTCAGATTGTTGTACAAGTCATCCATGCTTAGAGTTTCTAAATCTGGTTTGTTCCTCCAAATCAGGGTATGAGTCTTCCACTCAGATGGCAGACTTCTTAATAACTTCAGATTCACATCTTCTTGAGAAATAGTTTCTCCATGAATCTCTAGCTGACGGATAAACTTTTGCAGCCTATCATAGATCTGGTCAAGTCCTTCTGAACTTTTTCCATTGAAATTCTCATACTGCTGTTTAAGAAGTGTCTTCTGTACTTTCTTTGACTCCTTATTACCTCCCAACCTCTTCTCAATAGCTTCCATCAGAGACTTGGCATTTTTGTAGGAGTTAAACTTTAGTTGATGTTCAATAGGGAGAGCCATCAACAGAGTACCTCTTGCCTTTAACTCATTCTTCCTTGCTAACTTCTCTTCTGCAGTTGTAGGAGGATATGTTTGCTCAACACCATCAACAGTTCTCTTTGGTGGAGGTGAGTCTCCATTTACTATTACTTCCCAAAGAGGCATAATCAGTCATTAAGAAGTACTGTTCGATCTTCATTTTCTAAAGCTTAAATTCGCTTGGATTGAGCACTGGAATTTTGCAGCAGCAACCATTAGTGAATATACTGCCTCCATGTTTTCACAAACAAATAGATCTGGTGTATATAGATTGTTTTTTCTTATTCAAAGTTTCTCAACAAGCTCTGATACCACTTGTTGATCCCACTTGATTAGTTCTAGCTTTTGCTTGTAATGGCTTAGTTGTGTTGATAAATAAATGTACAACTATGGTAGTAACTTTGATTGAATATATCAAAGACTAAGTGAAATATAGTCTATGATAATAAGAAGAATAATCAATAAAATAGTAACAAACAAGATTGTATAATACCAAACCTTAAGCCTCAATATATTAATACGAACACCCTTGATAGTGTTAGGGTTATACAAAACCTTGAAGCTATAAATGACTGTATATAATGAGATATCAAACTACATACCCTAGGGTCTCCTTTTATACAGCAAGGAACCCTAATGGGCTTACAATACGTTTCTATTCTATCATATCTTTTCCTGAAATATCTCATTCTTATCACATAAGCAGTACTAATATATACACTAATAGTACTGACTTATAACTAGTAGTAGTAATATTCTAACAGTCTTAACTTTTATACTAGCAATAGTATCTTTATAAAAAACATAACTACATGCCATCAACTCTTTTTTAATCCTCCTCTAGATGCAGGCTTATAATTACTAACACAATAGGAGATGCATGATTTTTGCAAAATCATATTTTAGTCAACTTTTCAACGTAGCATGGGTCTTGACTATGAGCCAACTTTTCTACCCGTACATGTCATAAAGCTTTATCTTACTACATGCCTTGGTTCTGGACTATAAGCCAACTTTGAGGTTATTACAATTTTAAAATTATGTGTATTCATAAATAAAAGCATTAGTTATTAAAGTAATTTAGTAAAAGAAAGGGACAAATAAGTATTTGAGAGTCAACCCGACATGGCATGTACTACTTTAATGCCCGTTTTAGTCCAAATAGGTTTTTATACCCACCCCACTCATCTTGCCACATCTGGAGAAACCTGTTATTAGGAAATTAAGAAACCTATACAAATAACTAACCCTTCATAACCAGCATTCATGTCCATGACATTCCTCACACTGTAACACCCTCAAATCTGAGTACGCAGCGAAATGTTGAATATCCGAGGGTGTCACATTTTACGGATTAATAGCACAAGATATGAGAACGACCACTAAACGTGTCGTTTGAAAAAGATACATTGGATTAACAAAATACTTGTTTGTTACATAAGCCCATGGCTTCAAATTGTTCAACAATATAAATAAAGATTCCGGTTTATAACAATTGTCCCCAAAATGTAATAAGACCCCAAATCTTAAGTGTTGACTCTTCAATTATTGACTTCCAATGTATCATCGCACCTCGTGCCTTATTGACCTGAAAAACATGCTTAAAACGTCAACATAAAGTTGGTGAATTCATAGGTTTATGTAAATCAATAGTAGGACCGCAAGATTTCCAAGTGTATGATTAAGCAACAAATGCAAACATCATAAAAAGTAATTACGTTTTCCTAAGCTCATGACACTGAAGCTCGACATATATGAATGCAAATATATTTGCCAACAAGTGTCCGTGAATGATGTGCTAACCCCGCAACATCCCAAATTCGACATGGTATGCGTTCGTTCCCGGTGATAGCTAGTCACCCGAACGGGGATTGTCAATCCCTAATAGATCTATTCATAACATTCGCGCCCACATAATGTAATTCCCAATAACATCTATGCAATTAACAGTTCATGATCATGGACATACTGGGTTATGGTAACTTAGGCAAACACGTAATCATGGTATAAAATGTACACTTGCATCCAATTTGTAAAACAAACATGTTCTCACCCCAAGGATGTAAATCATTTAAACAACAGTAAAACATGTGGCTATGAACTCACCTTAGAAGGTAGTCCTCTGATTGATATTATATATCCAAGCAGGTAGTGAATCACACCGTCAATTACCTAAGTAAATACGGTTAAGTCTTAGTCTACATATTTAGGCTAACGACTCAATGTATAAACAATAATAATTTCTAGTTTATATATACTGTTGTCACTTGTGTGGTGGTGTACACGTTTATTGTATCCGTTTTCCTTGTTTGCTCTTGGGAAGGTGTACAACTATATACTTTTATGTCTACAAGGTGTTTAAGTATTAATAATAAAGACACCTATTTATCATATTCGTGACTTTAGTTATATAAGTATCCGTATTATATCACGACTAGCCCGATACCATAAGTGTTTATTTAGATCACTTAATTATATAAAATACCCTTAGGTTTTCATTATTGGCAAAAACAGTCCTTATAGTTTAAAATAAAATATTTACCGTTTACACCCTCGAGTTTCTATATTGATACGTTTAGTCCCTCTATTTTACAAAAATTACGCTTTTGGTTCTTATGAGTTTCAAACAGTCCTTTAAGTTCAGGAATATCAAAAACAATATTATTAATACACTAGCAGTATTAACAATATGCTAGCAGTACTAACTCTGCTAGCAGTACTAACTCTGCTAGCAGTACTAACTTCTGCTAACAGTACTAACTTCTTAAGCCTGGCAGTATCGACTTCTAATTTAGCTCGTATCATACAACCCATTATTGAGTAACAAATTCGTTAGAGTTTGTTTGAGCTCGTGTTGGACACAAGAAAGTTCAGGAATGTTAAAAATAGTATTATTAATATACTAGCAGTATTAACAATATGCTAGCAGTACTAATTCTGCTAGCAGTACTAACTTCTGCTAGCAGTACTAACCCTGCTAGCAGTACTAACTTCTGCTAACTTATTTCGACATATCCCAAACAACCCTAGTTCGCATATACTATAGTGTACACATCCTTTATTGAGCAAGACGAGTTGTTAAGTATTATGATACGTGACATGAAAGTGTTTCCGTTTCCAAACAAGTTATCAAACCTCTCGGTTAAATATTTTACGTGTGCATGTCATAATTAAACATTCATGCTTATACACAAGATCTTTGTTACGTGCCTTATGGCTTTTGGTTCACCACACAAGTCTATATATGTTGTATATTGTAAGACGTGGACATGGGTTGTGTCATGCTAGGCACGACCCATGTTTAGCTTGTTAACACATAATAACCGTGCCTTATGACACATGAAGCAAACATGAAACTTGAATATGAACGTAGGCTAAGACACTTACAAGGGTCCTAGCTTCTTGAACGTGTGTGTATGCGAGCAATGTGGCAACCCACGTGTGTAAAACACGATCAATAACCAAACCCTAAGCTTCAAAGCTTTGTAAATACCCAACCCTAGCTCGTGTAAACCTTTTTATAAACTTGTATGACAACTAGAAATGTTTGTGGGTTCGAATGAGATCAAGGGAGGTGTTTGTTTGCGGTTTGAAGCTCGAACACAAGAAATAAATATGTGTGTAGTTGTTTGAGAGTGTTTAGGGTGTATGTGAGTTTTCAAGAGTGTAAAGTGGTAAGTATACATGAGTATTTATAGGCAAAACATCTAGTTACATATTCCTAGTCCTAAAACCAACCAAACCGTGCCCTATCTACTAGTGGTTTTGTGGTTTTGGTTAATTACACATAGTTTTGTTAAAACCACAAGGTACTATTATTAATTACAAGATATATGTACAAGATATGCTTAGATACTTAAAATCTTATGATTTGTGTGTGTGTCTTCTGTTTAGCCGGTTATACAAAGGAAAAGAGAAGCCAAATGGTTATTAACCATTGTGTAATAGATTAGTGGGGGACATTTAGGACTAACATTAATTAATGGGAGTTTGTACAGGTACTTAGCAATATCATGGAAGATTTCTAGGTGATTTGTGTGTACATATGTATGTCGTGGGTTTTCATAGGGAAGGAAGGATCCAAAGTGATCTTTAACCCATGTGTATTAGCTAACTAGAGACATGTTGTACAAATCTTAATTAAACCTAGATGTACATTGTACTTAGTGTAAGATTTAAGGATTTTCTAGTTATTCTTGTCCCATAATTCGGCTCTAGTGGGTATTTAACACAAGAATTGATTTAATTTTGTGTTAAGGTTTTAAAAGTGGGTATTGGTTTGAGTCTAGGTAAGTCTAGGTATTTCCGGGGTATGTCCAAATGTATTTTATTGCGAAACGTAACCCTTTTACGTGACCAATAAAAATAAAATACGCAAAGTACATAATTATCTTCTTAATAATTATATATTACTTGGTTGATGTAAACCTTAATTTATTTGACGACCGTCTACATTAATTGATTTTTTTCTAGTCTACGCAATTAACTTAAAAGCAATTATTAAAAGTAAACGCGTATCGGACTAAAATAAATAGTGACGGATAATAAATGTCGTACAATGACATGAAAATGAGAAATGTTACAGTCTCCACCCGTTAAAAGAGCTTTGTCCTCAAAGCTTAAGACCTTGTAGTAGATGACGAAGCCCAGTTTGTGAAGAGATGTGGGTATTTCTTTTTGAACGAATCCTCACGTTCCCAGGTGAACTCAGGGCCCCACCTAGAGTTCCAGGGAACCTTAACCATTGGTATCCACCTTTGCTTCAATCGTTTGATCTCCCATTCCATAATTTCAACGGGATCTTCCACAAATTGGAGCTTATCGTAAACATGAATTCCTTCTAACGGCATGACTAATGGTTCGTTGGAGAACATTTCTTCAGATTAGACACATGGAAAGTATGGTGAACTCTGCTCAACTCTTGAGGAAGTTCCAGCCTATAGGCAACTTTCCCAACTTTTGCTAACACCCTGAAAGGTCCGACATATCTCGGATTCAACTTGCCCCGCTTACCAAACTGTATGACCCCTTTCCAAGGAGAGACCTTAAGCATAACTCTGCCTCAACCTCGAACTCCATTGGCTTTCATTTCCGATCTACATAGCTCTTTTGTCGATCCTGAGCAGCTTGCATCCTTTGCTTGATCAGGACGATCTTTTCCGTTGTTTCTTGGATTAATTCTGGACCAGTCAGTTGGGCTTCCCCAACCTCAGCCCAGCACACCAGTGATCGACATTTTTGACCATACAGTGCATCATAAGGGGCGGCCTTTATGCTAGCGTGATAACTGTTATTGTATGAAAACTCGGCCAATGGCAAATGTTTAACCTAGCCCTTGCCAAATTTGATCACGCAAGCACGTAGCATGTCCTCGAGAGTTTGAATGGTTCTCGCTCTGGCCGTCAGTTTCTGGATGATACGCAGTGCTCATACTAATATCTGTGCCCAAAGCTTTCTGAAATGATCTCCAGAAATTTAAAGTAAATCTTCCATCATGATCATAAATAATTGAGGCAGGTATCTCGTGTCTTGCCACTATCCTGTTCACGTATAACCTTGCCAACTTGTCCAATGGATCATTCTCCCTTATTGGCAAGAAGTGAGCAGATTTTGTAAGTCGATCCACAATCACCCAGATGGTGTCAAAACCTTGCGACGACTTAGGAAGTTTGGTGATAAAATCCATTGTGATATTATCCCACTTCCACTCGGGTATCTCAGGTTGTACTAGCAATCCCGATGGCCTTTGATGTTCGGCCTTGACCCTCACACATGTCAGGCATTTGCTAACATATGTGGCGATGTCTGCCTTCATATTGGGCCACCAATATAGCCTTTTCATGTCTGGATACATCTTTTCCGAACCGGGATGGATAGAATATTTCAACTTGTGGGATTCGTGCATAATCACGGATTGTAAGTCTCCATAGCAAGGTAACCAACTCCTGTCGTGTAAACATAAGGTTCCATCGGCACGTGGTTCTAATCTTTCCTTGGGTATATCCCTTCGGATTATACCGCCTACGTCTTCATTCACGAGGTTCTCTGGTTTCTGGGCTTCGATCTGAGCTTCTAGTATTCGTTTGGGAAGATCCAAGCCAATTGTCATAACTAAGGCTCGAACCCGCAATGGCTCAATCCGTTCCTTACGGCTCAACGCATCGGCCACTACGTTTGCCTTCCCTGGATGATAACGAATGTCACAATCGTAATCACTTAACAATTCTAGCCAACGGCGTTGCCTCATGTTAAGCTCCTTCTGATCGAGAATGTGTTGTAGGCTTTTATGGTCGGTGAACACGGTGCATCTGGTTCCGTAAAGATAGTGTCTCCATATTTTTAGAGCAAATACCACCGATCCAAGTTCTAAATCATGAGTGGTGTAGTTCTTCTCGTGAACTTTTAGTTGTCGAGAAGCATAAGCAATCACCTTCTCTCTCTGCATTAATACAGCACCTAAACCCTTGTGTGACGCATCACAGTAGACCACAAAGTCTTCGCTTCCTTCAGGTAAAGCCAGAATTGGTGCACTGCACAACTTCTGCTTTATTAACTGAAAAGCGTTCTCTTCCTTTTCACCCCAGTCAAACTTGATTCCTTTATGAGTAAGTTTCGTCATTGACTTAGCATTCTTTGAAAATCCTTCGATGAATCTTCGATAGTAACCAGCAAGACCTAAAAATTGGCGGATCTCCGTTGGTGTCTTAGGAGATGCCCAATCTTTGATAGATTCTATCTTGGCTGGATCCACATGTATGTCTCTGCTATCAATTACATGACCGAGGAATTATACCTTCAGAATCCAAAATTCACATTTTGAAAACTTAGCATACAACTACTCCTTCTTAAGCAATTCCAAAATTGCCTTAAGATGTTCTTCGTGCTCTTTTTTATCCTTTGAATAAATAAGTATGTCATCAATAAAGACAATTACGAACTTATCCAAGTAAGGGTTGCACACTCGGTTCATGAGGTCCATGAATACCGCAGATGCATTTGTCAGTCCGAATGGCATAACTTAGAACTCGTAATGACCATACCGAGTTCGAAATGCCGTCTTTGGAATGTCTTGCTCTCGCACTCTAAGCTGGTGATATCCTGATCTCAGATCTATCTTCGAATAAATACTGGATCCCTGGAGTTAATCAAATAAATCATCGATCCTTGGGAGTGGATAACGATTCTTTAATGTTAGTTTATTTAAATCACGGTAGTCGATGCACATCCTGAATGACCCATCCTTCTTTTTTACGAATAAGACCGGGGATCCCCAAGGTGAGGAACTAGGCCTTATGAATCCTTTGTCAGAAATTTCTTGTAATTGTGCCGATAATTCCTTTATTTTGGATGGAGCCAATCGATACGGTACTCTAGCTACTGGTGCGGCTCTGGGAATTAAGTCGATTTGGAATTCCACTGGTCGAGCCGGAGGAAGACCTAGCAAGTCCTTGGGAAATACGTCAGGAAAATCTCGGACGATTGGTACGTCCTTTATTTGTTTTCCTTCCGACTTGTCATCCTTTTTCTTTACGGATATCTGCATCAAAAAGACCTGGCATCTTTTTGCCATGTACTCTTGAGCTTTTGAACATGAGATAACTGTCAACCGGGATTCTCTCCCGTTGCTATTTTCTTTACCACAAAAAGTTAAAGTTTCATTCCCATAGGGAACTTAAACAAGTTTCTCATCGCACACGATCACGGCGTGACATCTTCTTAACCAGTCCATACCGATAATGACGTCGAAACTACCCAGTTCTATGGGCATTAGATCTATGTTGAATGGATGGTCTAAGAAATTTAAAGTGTAATCTCGTATAATAGTATCTATCTCGACTAATTTCCCATCAGCTAATTCGACATCATAACAATTTTCTAATGGAGTTGGGGCGATGTTAATCAAGGAACTAAATGCAGTGGATATAAAGCTCCTATCGACACCAATGTCGAATAAGATAGATGCATAGTGGTTATTTAAGAGGAACGTACCCGTGACGACATTGGCATCAGGGTTTCCCGGTGCATTTCCCCTATTTTCTGCATTCCTAACTGCATAAACCCAGCCTTGTGCATTCCTACTTCCTCCATCTTTATTCTTCAGCTTAGGACAATCTCTCTTGAAATGCCCTGGTGCTCCACACTCAAAACAACCATTTCCCTTGGGAGCTGCCCCATTACCCTTCTGAGTATTAGCAACATTAGTATTACCAGTACTCCTGCAATCGAGAGCAAAATGGCCTACCTTGTTGCACTTGTGGCATTTCTGGGTGCACGGACCATTGTGGTGAAGGTGGCACTTGGTGCATTTGGACAAAGATCCCCCATAAGGCTTCCTTTCGCCTGTCCCTATATTGTAGACCTTGGCGGTATTCTGCCACTTAAAGGGTTATTACTGGTGACCATGGTTGTTTTTGGATAAATCATCAGCCTTCCTTTTGTTGTCAGACTGCCTTTCTGCATAGGTGTGAAGTTTCTGATCCATCAACTCATTGGCCAACTCAATAGTCTCATCCAACGTCTTGGGTCTGGCAGACTTGACGTTCTTATAAATGTTG
>BQNB010005841.1:83382-100232 GCA_026074375.1 Tanacetum coccineum | reverse complement strand
CCGCTTACAAAACACCAACCAGAACCACACTATACAAACTCGTATACGGAAAAAACTGCCACTTACCATTTGATCTCATTGTCGCCGATGAGAAAAGAATGTTCCAGTTGCACTAGTTAGACGAATTTTGCCATCAAGCTTATGAAAACTCTCATTTATATAAAGCAAGAACCAAAGTCTGGCACGACAGAAAACTCAAAATGAGAAAAGAATTCAAACACGAAAACAAAGTGCGGCTATTTTATAATTTCATTCTAAGTACAAATTCAAACAGCCGAAAAGCAGATCTCGTTGGCTAGGACCATACGTAGTGAAACACCAATATCCATCCGGATATGTTGAACTATATGGAAAAGATGGAAAAACGTTTATAGTTAACGGCCATCGACTCAAACTCTACCACGAAGAAGATAATGACCCAAGGGAAGAACTAACTCCCTTCTTTCCCAAAGAATGAAGCCAAGAAGCACGGGTCTAGCTAACGACTCTCTTAAAAATTAAGCGCTTCTCGCGAGTCAACCCATGCTTTCTCTTAAGTGTGGAGGAGTCCCTCCTCTTCTGTTTTATTTTCTAAAGCTACATTTCTCTATGCCCCGGGAAGTACCTTTTTCTCTTAATTTTCCCTATTTTCTATATTTATCAGTTCTCACATTGAGGGCAATGTTCAACTTAAGTGTGGAGGGAAATCCAAATAGGAAAAATTAAAGATTAAAAAATTAATCATATCCCTTCATGTTTACCCTGCAATCTAGCCAAAGTTTTCAACTGATATTTTATGAAAAATCTTTAAAAACTACTTTATATATATATATATATATACTTCTCCTTCCAAAACTAAAAAATGTATACTTCTTAGTAAGGCAAATCCAACCGGATTGACATTATAACTAGCACAAAGCCAGTCCACTAAATTGTGAGAATTTAACCTTAAAGAATTCAGGTATCCACCTTTGATACCCAAGATAATTTTTTTACCTTTAGCTTGTTCGAGTTCAGGTTTGAAAGCAATTGCAAGTGTCTCGTCTGTCGTTACGGCCGTGTATTTGTAATTTGTCCCATTTTCTGGATCATTGGTATCGGTTAAAAATTATATGGGTGAGTCGGTAATTTAATAGCTTCAGAACATGTGCTTGATCATTATTTACTAGACCGCAATGAGGTTAATTTATAGACAAAATCGTATGGTAAGAGGTGCAATAAATCCCATGTAACTCTTGTATCTGCAGCACTCCCTTTCAGTGCTATCCTGCTGAAGTATCCAAAATTGAAGAAAAATGCTCAATGAAAGAAATTTGTGTCTGCCTTAGTAAGCGTTTGGTATATAAAAAAAGAAGCTCAAAGTATAAGGTTTAAGTTTGGCACATGAAACCGCTACATGTTATTTACCCTCATCAGTATCACGTTTTGCCTCTTTGAGATTTTTGTCTATGTGCTTACGCTGTAACGAGCACGTTTATGTATATTGTACAAGCCTATGGTAGCTATCTAGATTATGCTTGTGCAATTGAGTGACTTCACAAATATAAACCCTATCTGAGTGGCTTGAGTGAATAAAAATCAAACACATCCCTAATGTGAGGTGCTCTGTTATATGTCTATACCTGAAAAGTTAGTTAAATCAGTAAACACTTGTTAAATCCAAATTTTCTCCACGTCACGATAAATGATCTTGTTTTCTCGCTTTAATTTCTTGAGGGCAAGCAATAGCTAAGTGTGGAGGGATTTGATAACGCCTAAATTATACATGTTTTTGGCGGCGTTATTTATATATATTTTATCATTTTCGTGAACTTTTGGTACTTAATAGCATGAAATATATGCAGGTTCACTTGAAGACATTCCAAGCTTAAAACGATGAAAACACAAGTGTTTATACTCATTGGAAAGAAAGTTAGAAGAAAAGAAAGGGGTAAAGCTAAAAATACCAAGAAATACGCCGCACATTTATATATGTACGCCGCCCTTCCTATCAAGTTTGAGAGAATTAAAGAGAATTAAATGAAGACTGCATTAACTCACCAAGTACGCCGGTTTTATACGAAAGTACGCCGCACTTCTACCCCTTTTCAGCCTATAAATAGGGGACAAATTTCACATCATTCTCATCAATCTCTCATATAATTCATTCTCTCATTCAAAGCCTTTCACACATAAATCTCTCTTAAACATCTTGAGTTGAAGATCAAAGAATGAAGAACACCATCATAGTATTTAGTGAATAAAGGTTGTAGTAAGATTCGATACTTGTAATGAGCAGAGTTTGATCCATATTCTTACTTGGGCATAGTATGTTTCTTGATTTTATTTTGTTATGAACTTCATAGCCATGAGAGGCTAAATCTCTCATGACTACTTAGTGATGTTAATATAATGATTAAGCGTTTGGTATAATTGTGATATTTTTAATCTTAAGCTTATGTTGAAATCCTATCGTATGTTATCTTATTAACTTTGATTATCAACTTTGATTGTATACTCATAATGGTATAGGTCGAAAGACCCATTGTGAACTATATAGTTTTAAAGATTTGTTTACGGTCTTTATCGTTTGAAAGGAGAAATCCGCTTACGTTATTTGATAAACAAAATAGATTTGATATAATAGTAACTAGATTATTTGAGTGACACGTTTGATTGAATTAACTAGATATAAGTCTTAAGTTAAATAAGTTAATTTGTGAAAACATTTTCTGATGAGAAACCCTTTTTATAAGTTAAAGTCATAAATCTGAGATCGTAATTATCACCATTGCTTAAGATTTATATGAAGCTATCTGAGGAGTCATCTTTCTCATTATTGAATCCAGCAGCATTTATTTTTTGATTGTTAAAGTTTATTTTTAAACTACGATTATTCGAACACAAATCAAATCCCTGTGGACGACCTGGTCTTACCTAAAATATTATACTACATACGTGGGTTATACTTTTACTCGTGTGTTTCCACTTAATAATCGGTAATTCCAGTCTTATAAATTTAAAGCGTTTGAAACACATCAAAGTTTTTGGCGCTGTTGCCGGGGATTTTAAACCGTTCTATAATCATCTCTTGTTATCTTTTTAAACCAAAATTAATCGCTTTTTCCTCCTAAAAATCAATCTGCTTACTTGCTGTAACTCTCGTTGCAAGAAGTGCACTACACTTTCTGTAGTTAAACGTTTTTTCCTAAAAACGTTCTCTAAATCATACAACTGTTCACCTTGGATGGATACACGTGCTTCCAACTCAGAACTTGTCGAACCATTATCTGAACCTGAACGTACCCTGAATCGCAGACTTCGTTGATGAAACAGGAGAGTTCCTTTTGAACGAAGAGATGAACGACCTGCACAACCAAGAATTGTGTACCTTCCCATTCTTGACATCAACTATTTCTGTCACTTTCTTAATATTCTTGAAATATACAACCCAATGGATGACGAACCCATGTGGGCTGCCGATCGTGTTGTCGCTCCGACTCTCTGTTTCACAATCACCATTCCTGAAACTGTAAACAAATTTGCCATTAAGGGTAACCGCTTGACTCTCGTCAAAGGAAACCAATTTGATGGTAGAATTAAAACTAATCAGCACAAACACATTTATGAATTTTTGGGAATATGTGATATGTTTAAACACAAAGACGCCGAAAATGAAGCCGTCTGCTTGATGATGTTTCCCCTACCACTTATGAGTAAGGCAAAAACTTGGCTTGACGAACTAAACAAAGGAACCATCAAAACATGGGATGAACTTTGCACCGCCTTTATAAGCCGATTCTTCCCCCAGCTCTTTTCGATTGACTCCGCGAACAAATCTGAGACTTCTCTCAACACGAAAATGAAACTTTAACCGAAGCTTGGCTCCGTATGAAAGAAATGCTTAGAAATTTCCATGGTCACAATCTCACCAAAGGCAATATCATTAAAATCTTTTATCACGGTCTCAATGAAATAGCCGAAGAAGTTCTTAATTCCGCAGCTAGTGGAATTTCCTTTATAAAACACCAAACCAAGCTTATCAACTCCTCGAAGACAAAGTCTTACTCAAGCTTGATTGGGTAAAAAACCAAAAAACAAAATCTTCTCTAAAGAAAACTGTTGCTTTCATCGATGAAGGTAGCGGTAATTCTGATAGTGACAAAATTATGGTACGAATGGATGCCATGACCATGAAAATTGACGCTCAGTACAAAGAAATGCAATCCCGTTCAAATCACTTAATACATGAATATGACGAAGATGACAAACCTATGTCTCCTGAAGAAGAAGCAAAATTCATACAAACCTTCCGACGTACTCGTTTTTACAATGATTCCCGCGATCGTGACCGCGATAAATAGCGTTCAAGAAACGATTATAATCAAGACAACTATCGATCCAACTCTGATGATAACCCGACCTTTAAAAATAATTAAGAGAATTCATAAAAGCTCAACACTCAACCAATTCTTTTGTCAAAGATACTTTTATGGAACTCAAAACTAAATTCGAAACAACAACCAGAAATCATCAAGCCTCAATTCAAAACCTTGTAGCAAAATTCGACAGATTAGCTAACAAGCAATCTGGTAGACCTTTTGGATCTCTTTCTAGTAGCACTAAACTAAACCCAAAATGTAGCTTATCTAAACCTTACCAACCACTGTAAGCTCGAAACAAGCATGTAAATGCTGTATTTACACAAAGTGGTAAATCCTATGATCCACCTATCAAACCAAATGATCAGCAAAATGATTCTGATCCTCCTATCAACTTTGATAGTGATGATGAAGATAAAGAATCTACGCCTCAACCTAAATCTCAAACACCCAATCCAGTTAAAGAAACTCTAATGCCAAAACCATATAAACCAAAAATTATGTATCCTTAACGCCTTCGAAAAGAGAAAATGGAAGCGCAATATGGTAAATTCCTCGACATGATTCTAGCCATCTGAATCAATGTACCTCTTGTCGATGTTTTAGCAGGAATGCCGAACGTTGGAAAATTTCTCAAAGAACTTGTTAGCAACAAGCATAAACTCGAACAAATCTCATCTGCTTTCCTAAGTGATGAAAGTTCTGCTATAATCCAAAACAAAGTTTCACCTAAACTTAGAGACCCAGGAAGTTTCCTTATTCCTTGCACATTTAGCAAAGCTTTCTCATGCAATGCTTTAGCCGACCTTGGTGCTAGCATTGATCTCATGCCATATTCTTTATATGCTAAATTATCTCTTGAAACTCTAAAACCTACTAAAATAAACGTAAGGTTAGCCGATCGATCATTCCAACACCCTATTGGCATAGCTTAAATATGCTCGTTGAAGTTGGTAAATTCAATTTTCCTGTGGATTTCATAATTCTCGAAATGGAAGAAGACAGTAAAGTTCCTCTAATCTTAAGGAGACCTTTCCTCCATACTGCCGATGCAGTAATTCGAGTAAAACAAAAACAACTCAATATTGGAGTTGGTACTAAATGAATGACCTTTTTAATCGATTCCGTAATGAAACACTCTTATTCAAACGATGATACATGTTTTAGCATTGAGGTTATCGATGAAATCTTAGAAGCAGATTTTGATTCTCTTCTCGATGAAGATAGTAAAATCCTTCATTCCATCGAGGGAACTATTCTCGAAGAAAAACTCTTTGCCGAATTCGATGAATTCATGGCTATGAATATCGAAGAAAACTCTTGACTCTGAATTCGACACCGAAGAACCACCATTCGAAAAAATCACCTTCAACGTTGATTATAAAATCAAAACATCTATTGAAGAACCTCCTACGGATCTTGAACTCAAACATCTTCCTGATAACTTAGAATATGTATTCCTGGAAGAACCATCTTTCCTTCCTGTAATCATATCATCTCAGCTTTCAGAACAAAACAAAAATAAGCTCATTTATGTTTTAAAAAGACACAAGCAAGCCTTTGCTTGGAAAACAACAGACATTCCTGGAATCTGTCTGTCTTTTTGTAAACATAAAATACAACTTTTAGATGACAAAAAGTTTGTTGTTAAAAAACAAAGATGATTAAACCTAAACATGCAAGAAGTTGTTAAGAAAGAAATCATTAAACTTCTCGACACTGGTATTATTTATCCAATCGTTGATAGCCCTTGGGTAAGTCCCATCCACTGTGTACCAAAGAAAGGTGGTATTACAGTTGTCACCAACGAAAAAGATGAACTTGTCCCAACAAGAACCATTACGGTTTGGCGAGTATGCATCGATTATCGTAAACTCAATGAAGCAACCGCAAAGGACCACTTTTCTTTATCGTAAACTCAAATATTTATGTTTCCTCGATGGTTTTTTGGATATTTCCAAATACCAATCGATCCAATGGATCAAGAAAAAACAACCTTCACATGCCCTTTCGGAACATATGCTTATAGGCGAATGTCTTCTTTTTTATGTAAAGCTCCAACTACTTTTCAAAGGTGCATGTTGGCTGTCTTTCATGACATGATTGAAGAATCCGTAGAAGTATTCATGGACGATTTCTCCGTCTTTGGAAACTCATTCGATAATTGTCTAAACAACCTTGATAAAATGCTTCAACGTTGCAAAGATGCAAATCTTGACCTTAACTGGGAAAAATATCACTTCATGGTTAAAGAAGGAATCGTGCTTGGACACAAAGTGTCCGGTGCCGGCCTTGAAATTGACAAAGCCAAAATCAACATAATCTCTAAGCTTCCACCCCTTACTAATGTCAAAGGCATTATAAGTTTTCTAGGACATGCCGGTTTTTACCGACAGTTTATCAAAGACTTCTCAAAAATTGTTTGTCCTCTTACTAAGTTGCTTGAAAAGGATACTCCATTCGAATTCAATGATGAATGTCACAATGCATTCAAATCATTAAAAGAAAAACTCACATGTACTCCTGTGATCGTAAGCCTAAATTGGAACCTTCCATTTGAGCTTATGTGTGATGCAAGTAAATTTGCAGTTGGAGCGGTCTTAGGACAAAAAGATGGTAAACACTTCCATCCCATCTATTTTGCAAGCAAAACCCTTAATGCCGCTTGGAAAAAATTTACAGTTACTGAAAAAGAACTGATGGCTGTAGTATTTGTATTCGATAAATTCTGACCTTATCATGTTTTACCTCTTTGAGATCTTGTCTAGGTGCTCACGCCGCAACGAGCATGTTTATGTGTCTTGTACAAGCCTATGGTAGCTATCTAGATTATGTCTATGCAGTTGAGTGACTTCACAAGTATAAAACCCTATTTGAGTAGCTTGAGTGAATATAAAAAATAAACACATTCCCTATGTGAGGTGTTTAGTTATATGTTTATGCCTGAAACGTTATAAAACCAGTAAACTATTGTATAAAAATAATTTCTTCACGTCCACGATAAATGATCTTGTTTTCTCGCTTTGATTGCTTGAGGGCAAGCAATATCTAAGTGTGGAGGGATTTGATAACGCCTAAATTATACATGTTTTCGGCGGCGTTATTTATATATATTTCATCATTTCTCATGAACTTTTGGTACTTAATAGCATGAAATATATGCAGATTCACTTAAAGACATCCCGAGCTCAAAATGATCAAAATACAAGTGTTTATGCTCATTGTAAGACAAGTTAGAAGAAAAAAGAAGACAAAAGCCAAAAATCACAAGAAGTACGCCGCACATTTCTGTATGTGCGCCGCACTTCCCATCGAATTAAAAGGAATTACTTGAAGCCAGTTATTGCGTGAAGTGCGCCGGTTTTGTTAGAATGTGCGCCGCACTTTCACTTAGCATTTAATGAAGAAATTAATAATCAAGGAAGTGCGTCAGTTTTCCCAAATTATGCGCCGCACTTCTCTATAGCATTTATGATTTTTGCACTGACTTAAGCTAAGTACGCCGCACATCATAGAATGTGCGCTACACTTTGAGCCTCCTACAACCTATAATTGGAGACAAAAATCAAGCCATTTGTATCATCTCTCATATCATTCTTTATATCAATCCCTCATCAAAACCTCTCCCAATATCTGAATTGAAGAACGAAGAACAACATCATAGTATTTAGTTAAATAAGGGTTTAGTACGATCGGTACTTGTAAACGGGGTGTGTTCAATCCATCTCTAATCTGATTATCGTATGTTTCTTGTTTCTCTATTTTACTTTGTTATGAACATCATATCCATGAGTGGCTAAGCTCCTTATGTCTACTCGGTGATGTTAATATAATAAATAAATTTTTGGTATTTTTACGATCTTAATAATCTTAAGCTTGTGTCGATATCATATCGTGTCTAATCTTATCAACTTTGTTAATCAATTTAACTGTATACACATAGTGGTATAGGTCGAAAGACCCGTTATGTGCTATATTGTTTTAGAGATTTATCTATGGTCTTGATTATTTGGTTGGAGAAATCCGCTTACGTTATTTGATAAACAAAATAGATTTGACATAATAGTAACTTGATTATTTACGTGACACATCTGATTAAGTTAACTAATATAAGTCTTAAGTTAAAACAAGTTAATTTGTGAAAACGTTTTTTGACGAAAAAACATTTTTATAAGTTAAGTCCTAAAATCGAAGATCGTAATTATTACTATTGCTTATGAATTATATAAAACTAAGCGAGTAGTCATTCTCCCTTATTATTGAATCCATCATCAATCATATCTCATCTTAAAAAGTCTTTAAGTTTTGTTTTAAAACTTTCGATTATACGAACATAATCAAATCCATGTGGACGACATGGTCTTACCTTAAATCTATACTATAACGGGGATTTATACTTTACCCGTGTGTTAGTTCAAAAATTGGTTAAAACTAGTCTTACAAATTTAAAGCTTTCGTAACACATCAGTGACTCAAACATCATCCTAAGACAATGATCAAAATAAGAAGTCTCATAAGCGAAGTTCCACAGATACAACACATTATGCGTCTTCAATCCTTTCATTATAGAGCATTGGTCACATATAGCCTCTTCTAGGTCTCAAACCAAGATTGATTAAGGAACATTCATCACTCAAAAGCAATGAATGACACAAATGCCAAGCTACTAAGTTATAATAATAGGTTCAACCACATTGATCCCATATACCATGGCATTTAGCCATTCATAATGTTTGGCTCAAAGATGCCCACAATTTCATTGTCGTTTCTTGACATTATACACACCAAGTTGTGTTTATTAAGAACATAATAAGAAATACTGTCACACCTCGCAATTTTCGATATTTTAAATTACTATTTTACCCTTTGACTTTTCAATTCCAATTTGACTTTTTGACTTTTGACCTCTTACGGTCACATAAAAACGATTACCGCGTAATCGGTAATCTTTTGAAACGTATTTAAATTATAAATACTAATAATTATTATTATCTCTCATTGGTTATTTTATTTTTCAAACTTATTTAACTTGAAAACGAGAAGATATATATTTTCATAAGTTGACTTATCAAAAACGACCCGCTAAATTACGTTTTCATTATTCGGACTCTAAAGCAATTTGATGTAAAACGACATTCCGAACAACTTTTTAGTTTTACCCGAGACACGAAACCAAACAGAAAATGACTAAAATAGTCTCGCAGAATTTTGAACACAACTCGTACCGACGCAAAAATAATTAAATTTATATTTAATTATCACCTTTATTAAATAAAAGTATTTAATAAATTATTTAATATTTTATTCAAAAGCGTTTATATAAAAACACAAAGGTTCAAATTAAAGTTTCATTTTTACGGACAAAGGTTACCCGTGTTACCCAAAATAAATAATAAACGTTAAATACATTTTATAAAAACATTTATAAAATATAATCAAGTAAATACTCGTTTTTATCAGAAAAATAATTTGGAAAACAATGGCGCAATTTTCGTAATTTAAATCAATCGTTAACTAGCTTAAACGAGCCCCGAACCGTTATTTAACAAAAATTTCCAAAATCTACATTCCTAGTCCCTCTAGTTATATTTTCAGCCTCAACCTTGAACTATAACCAACTTGCCACATTTTTTTTTACTTTCATAAATATATATATATATATGTATAACCATTAGGATTTCACCATATTTTTATAAAAACAACACACATCTCCTCCCACCTCATAATTTCCGGCGCCGCTATGGCGTTTTCCGGCCATCGGAAAACTTTTCCGACCACAACAATATTCACCTCTAGCCGCCATCTCCGCCACCCGATACACTACTCCACGCCACCACCCTGCTGTTGCGCCACGTCCCCAGCCGCCCCACAACCGCCTCATCATCGCCATCCATCACCATCCCCCTCTCGTCACCTCCCCACCACCGTACGCCATCAACACCAAAACCAACATCATCTACACCACCGCCGCACCACCACCTCTACCCAGCCAACAAGGGTGCGTTTGGCAGTCGCCGCCACCACAAAGGTGTGTTTGTTTTTGCGAGTGAGCAGCAGTAACAACCACAAAGGATGTTGTTTCGGTGGTTTAGCAGCTTAGGGTGGATTTGTTCTTTTTATATATTTTTTTGTTTGTTGTTGTTCACGGCAAGGGTGCGTTTGATTGTTATCAGTTAGGGTGCGTTTGGTGTGTCGAAACAGCAACAAGGGTTGCTTTTGGTTTTCCTAAACAAAAATGGTGCGTTGGGTTTTTATCACAAGAGGGGGTGAGTCTATATTTTCTTTTGTGGTAAACAACATAAGGTGCGTTTGGTTCGCGGGTCAGCCCTCGAAAAGGGTGCGTTTGGTCGGCTGCGAAACAGCCAATAGGGTGCAATTGGTTTAATAAAAGCCCAAGAAGGGTGTGTTTGGTCTTACTTAATTTGTTATGATTTGGTTTCGTCTAGATATATATATTGTAACACGCGAGTATATTGCAACATTTATTGATTAAGGGGAAAAACGTTAAATTATGTGAATATGGAAAACGTTGTATAAACGAGTAGGTCATGCTGAAATTTTTATAAATTCCTATACTTAGTATTTTTCGCCACAACTACTATTATCTTTGAAAACTGATAAAAAGGATTAAGTTATAGTTTAAAGATATTTTATACGTAATTATACAATAATCTGACAACAAACGAAAGTCATACTTTTACAAAAGAGACAACTATTTTAATTACAACCCGTTAAGAAAACGAGATATTAATTTATAAAATATCATTTTATAAACTCCCCAACTAGAAAGTAAAGTCATTACTTTTGTAAAAACTTTAGAAACCTTGTTTACCTAATGTGTAACTTTAAAAACGTGCGTTTACTTTTACACAAAAACTGTTACTAATTAAATTGGTGATTTCCGAAAACGTGTCGAATTATATTGTTACAATTATTTTCTCACGTTTCCTATATAATACTTGTAAAGTATTATACTATATATTACGACTTATTCTTTTGGTTGTTTGTCTTTGTTATATACTTCACCATATGAATTATATAATTGTTTCTTTTATATGTAATATATACGAGATATATTACATACTTTGCGTGTGTTTTTCGATTTATTTTATTTAACCAACCACCAAACTCATCCAACCTGAAATCCAAATCCCTTATCAACGAGTCGCGTTGATGTACTCATCCATCGGTAAACCCCAAATTCATCATCCTAAGCTAGTGGGATTTAGCTGTTAAGTTAAGCTGCAACTTCTTGGTCGAGCCGATCTGTTCTCCGTTTGTGCTGTGCTTATTTGCATTTCTGCTAGTTGCTCTGCAACATCAAGGTGAGTTCATAGCCCCACATTTTACTCGTTTTGAATAAATGTTTTATTATCTTTTGGGGTGAGAAACATGCTCGTTTACAAACTTGTTTACGTTACCGAATTTCAAACTCGTTTACACACTAATTACAAACCTGGTTACTTGATTGATATCACACTCTTTCTACTTATGGAATTAAGTACTTAAAGTTGTTTATGAATAAAATGGTTATTTCTTCATTGGACACAAGTGTTTTCAGTTACCATATCCTATTTACGTGTTGCCTAAGTAGCTTACAAACCACGAACTACTGCCCAACTTATCATGAACTGTTAATTTCTCGACCGGAGGACCGGTTGAGGGAGCGCGAGTGAATAAATAGATCTATTGGGACTAATTATCCCTATCCGGGTAAGCATGCACTTACTTGTTTCTGTCGTCGATGAACAAACGGATATATGTCATGTCGATTATACTTTATGGTGGTCTTTGGTTTGGGACACCGCTTTAGGGCAGGAATACTATGCAACAGGAAGAAGCTTGCCCTGTTGACTTAATTAGCTTCGGTGTCATGAGCTTAGCGCAACAGTATACACTTTTCATGCGATATTGTATTCGTTATAATAGTCGCATGTGCTTTGTACGTAAAGTTATATCTCCTATAACTGTCACGTGCGTACTGTAAACTTGTGGTCCACACTACTTTGGTTGAACGTTTCTGATTATTAAATGTTTTTTTTTGTAATACATTGAGTGAAGCTGTATTCACTAAACGTTTTTGGTCCTCATAAATGTTTTACTTAAACCTATGAATTCACTCAACTTTATGTTGACCGTTTTAGCATGTTTTTCTCAGGTGCTTAGCTTTGGACTTCTTGATGTGCTATGTGGAGTCTACGTGCAATATGATACTCTTTCAAGACTTATCAAAATATCATACTCGTTGTCTTTTGAAAACCAAATTATGCTTCCGCTACATTTTACTTACGCTTTTGCAAATGTTTAATTTCCTTTAAATATTGTAAAACTTATTTATTTTTAAACAATGCAACGAGTTATGATTTTCAAAACGTCCATTAGTGGTCATTCTCTTGTGCCTTGTGTTCGGATTATGATGACGTCACGCCCTCGGACACGTATTCCGTCCAGGCCCCGTCTGGGGGTGTGACACAAACCCACTCTTATGATACAATTTTTAAATTATTGGGTAAAGAAAATGTTAGTGTAAAAAGTCCTAAGAAAACTTGTAGAATATATGATGTATCTAAACACACAACAAATATGGAAGAAAACTAGAGAGAGAAAGGAGTGGAGGGTTGTTTCTAGTGAGAGAAAGTAAAAGAGAAACTTAGATTACCAAATTATGCTTCCTACATTTTTTACTTACGATTCTGCAATATGTTTAATTACCTTTAAATATTGTAAAATTACTTTATTATTAACATGAAGAGTTATGATTTTCAAACGTCCATTGTGGTCGATTTTTGTGCCTTGTGTTCGGATTATTGATGAGGTCACGCCCTCGGACACGTATTCGTCAGGCTCGTATGGGGGATGTGTGTGTGAATTTTTACCTAGACAATAGCAATATTGGGTCATGTAACCTATTCTTTAAAAGCATTTCTACAAACATGACTTTTAGACCTTGTAATTTTAAAAAGCACGGAAGTATATACTAGCACCTCAATATGGTAGTTTGGGTATTCTCTTCTTTCAACTCGGGGTGTATATAAATTATAACAAATATGGGAAATGAAAATACACTCGTTACCTGTATAACATCATTAATTACTTAGGTTGGTAATGATCAAAACCTCCATCGCTAGGCACAAGTATAGTCATTACTATTAAGAGGTCTTTTTTTTTAAAGGTTTGTGGGGTGTCGGTTGTAAGTTAACATTAACGGAAAAACAAATGAATGGGAAATATTTGGGTGCTTTGGTGAATTTGGGGTACAGGGTAAGCCTAAGATTATAAGTAATTCTCGCTGATTTTGGTTTGCTAAGCCAAAAAAGACTTGGAAGTATTTATCAAAACTCTATAAGGAAAACTCTAACCATTCTTTATTTTTTTTTCTTGACTATTAATATAAAACATAGACATAAGCAAATGGCAGCCGTCTATTTTTTTTACTCTTTTTTAATATACATTTTTTGTACACTTTTGTCTGCCATGCTTAAAAACATATAATACTCATGGAGGTTATAGATACACCCTACACTTGAACGTTTTACATACTTGATATTTTCAATCTAACTAATGACCCGAATTGAGGGGATCAACATAACATAGGAGCTTATTGAGCTCTATAGGTGTTAATTAAATTACTTCTTCCAATTCTCATAAGATGAAAAACTACATGAATCCCAATCGTCCCAAAACTGTATTTACAAGGATAGGATCTAGCAAACCGTGTACTCAAGTATTTAATAGGTTTAGTTTTAAAACAATAATATACTAAGGTGAGTAGTACATATACGGTTGGCTTTAAGGCGATTTAGGTTTGTAACAATTAGGTTCAAGGGTAACATGCTCTTCATTATTGTCCAGCTTCTTAACTAAAAAATTACGGAGAACTAAAAAAGGATAGGATGGAGGGTTATACTAGGGGTATCCTGCTACTAAAAATGAGGTGCATGGCAAGGGTTGACGTGTAGGATAGTGTATCCTGTCGAGGTCGGACCATCATAACAAGTAAAAAAACAAAGGGTTTTTTTTAAAACATGGGTTAATCCTAGTGCCTCTTATCTAGCAAATCCTAATACTTACTATGCGGTCTTGGGATGCATCACAAAAACAAGTTCTAGAATTTAATATACTACCGGTACACTCATATAAATTAATACCAATACCAATGCCCCAGAAAAGGCGACAAAGACCATACGTATACATCCGTAACGACGAAATAGACACATATGACTGCATTTGAACCTTAACTCGAGAAAGCTAAAGGTATAAATTATCTTGGGTATCAAAAATGGATACCCGAATTCCTATAGATCTAAAGGCGAACCTCACATTTTTGGGATGGAATTTTGAGGGTTTTTGTGCTAGTCATACATATTCCTATCCATAAGACGCTATTGTTACTCGGTTTTCGTCGGTATGTGTCATAATTTTTTTTTAATTTGGGTTAAAATTACCTTTTATGCTATGTTTCGATATAGTACCCATCATTTTAAGGAACAAGCAAATGGCAAATAAAGGAATAGTTTCTAAGGCTTATTTCCCCATACACTTAAGTTGAACATTGTCCCCAATATTCTATAGAAGTACTCACAAAAACAAATAAAGGGAAAAGAAAACTAGTAAAAGAAACTAGTACTCTCCTGGTTTACTCAATAATGAAGAAGAAACATGCGATAACTGGTTATATCGTCCTCCAAGAGTCGTCCAATGAAACTTCCTAAGAGCTTTCAAGCTTCTTCTCGTCAAATATAACCTTTAAATCAAAGACAAAGACAACTACAACAAGCGTAAAATCAGCGGGATATGATATATGCAACGAGAGTTTAGGGTTTTGACTCTATGAAAGCAGTAAAGATGGGATGAAAGAGATGATATATTTATAGGTTTTTGCAGCTTTACAACAAAATTATAGATTTTAAATATTGCACATTTTATTTTTCAAAAATACTTGAAAAATGTCGAATCTTTACATTGTTGGAGACGCGACGCCGCCGGGTTTAATCCTGATGCCGTGTCCACGCACTGTAAAGATTTCCTCTTCGTTTTTAATGAGAAATTTCATGCACGCAATTTTATTAGTTATATTTGTAGAAAACACTGCATAAAAACCTAGAATTAATCATTACAATTATATGACTCGAAACTGACACGAATTAATCTAAACAATTTATTTTAAATGTTTGAATCTGGTTCTTATAAACCGAATATATCCCCCTACACTTCTTTTATGCAAAATACCTTTGATTGTAGATAAGACGAAGTTACAAACAAGCAAAGCATGATTACAAAATGATTCAAACATTATAAAACAAACAATAAAGAATAAAACATAAGACACTCCTAAATGCGGGAAAGTAAATATTAGGTTGCCTCCCAAAAAGCGCTTTTCTTTATTTATGAGTCTTGTAGCTAGACTAGAAGTCACACATTATTACGTGACTTCTCCTTCATCATATATTTTTATTTTTTTTCTTCGACAAGAGCGGGATGCTTATTTCTGGATTTTTTGCTCCTCTATTGGTCGAACTTCATCTCCTTTTCCTGGTGAAGTTTTATCTTTTCTTCCCATTCTAAGACTAGCCTATTTACGGTCATAGTAGGGGCTATAGGTTCTATATCGTTCTTAATCCCTTTCCCGACTTTACAAAGGGATTCAGGTATCCTATAAAAACTTATCTTACTCTTTCTAGATCTTAGAGTTATGGTGCCCTTATCGAACTTAATCACGGCCTTAGCCATTGTCAGGAATGGTGTTCCTAAGATGAAGGGCCTTTTTTCGTCTTCCTTTATGTCTAAGATCACGAAGTCCATGGGGTACACATAACAAGCAACATCCACTAATACATCTTCGGCTATTCCTAAGGGATAGTTATATGAGTGGCTAGCCAGGGAAAGCCTAATGTTGATTTCTGTAGGCCTTTCATTGGTTAGCTTACTACAAGTGAAAAAGGGCATAACGTTCACATCAGATCCTTGGTCAACTAAGGCATTTATGTGTTTTAATCCTCCTATGTTACATGGTATTTCAAAATTTCCTCCAATGTCCTCCTTCTTTGTTATCTTTTTCTTGAGGATTGCTTCAAAAAAACAAGCCCCCTAGGTGACAAATTTTAGGTTTTCCCTTTTAATTTTCCTATTCGGACTTTTGACAGGAAGTTATTGAAAATTTGATTGTCCATAAGCCCTTCGATTAATTTTTCATTGATTCTATGTTTCAGGTAGTATCCTACAGATTGGGAACCCGAGGCTCATGTTGCTTCTTCCTCTTTGTTCTTCGTGACGTTCTCTCTTACAATTTTAGTTGGTTCATCATCCGCCCTTCTTTCAACTTCATTCGTTACAGAAGCTTTTTTAGGAGGCTCTTCTTCCTCAGATTTGCTAGGCTCCACTATGCTTTCAATGATTACTCTATTGTTTACTACGTCTTTTTCCTCCTCTTCTCGGATGTCGGAGATAGAATTTACGTTCTTAGTAATGGGGTGCCTAGCCTCTTCTCTAATTAATACCTTTTTCGGAGTT